>JASFAX010007320.1:0-26086 GCA_030737875.1 Allium sativum
TATTTGTAGGATACTCCGAACGAAGTAAAGCTTTTCGTGTCTTTAATAAAAGAACAATTACTATAGAAGAAACATTACATTTATCTTTTGATGAAAACTTTAATGAAAATACAATTATCGAAGATGATGAAGAAATTATAGTAAATACATAAAACTCAAATTTTGAGAATCATAAAAATAATATTCATAACAATAACAATGAAATAAGATCTCCACCTAGAATTTTACGAGATCACCCTGCACAGAATATAACTGGAGAAAATGATTCTCAAGTTGAAACAAGAAGTCAACTAAATCAAATAGGACATGTTGCTTTTCTTTCGACTATTGAGCTGAAAGACCCTAAAGAAGCAACAACAAACGATTATTGGATCATTGCAATGCAAGAGGAGTTAAATTAGTTCAAACAAAACGATGTTTGGAAATTAGTTCCTCATCCTGCTGATAAATCAGTTATTGGAACCAAATTGGTCTATAAAAACAATGCAGACGAACTAGGGAAAATTACTCGAAATAAAGCTAGGTTAGTAGCACAAGATTATAACCAAGAGGAAGGAATCAACTACGAAGAAACATTTGCTCATGTTGCAAGATTAGAAGGTATACAAATTTTATTAGCATACGCTTGTTTTCACAATTTTAAACTTTACCAAATGGACGTAAAAAGTGCTTTTTTAAATGGTTTTATAAAAGAAAATGTACACGTCGAACAAATCCTATTATTTGTTCATGAAAAATATCCGGATCACTTATATAAACTAAAGAAAGATTTATATTGTCTCAAACAAGCACCCTATGCTTGGTATGAATGACTTAAAAGCTACTTGATTCAGGATTTCAAATAGGAAAAGTAGATCAAACTTTTTTTATTAAATATTCTATAAAGATACTTTAATTATTCAAATATATGTTGACGATATAATCTTCTATTCAACAAAGGAAAAGTTATGTGAAGATTTCGTTGACATTATGACTATAGAATTTGAAATGTCTCATATGGGAGAACTATCTTATTTCCTAGGCTTACAAATTAAACAATTGTCAAATGGAATTTTCATTAACCAAGAAAAATATTGTAACAATTTAGTTAAACGGTTTGGATTGGAAAACACTTCCGAAAAACCAACCCCAATGAGTACTACAGCTTATCTCGATCGAGATGACAATGGTAAAAGCGTTGACCAAAAACTATATAGAAGTATGATAGGATCTTTACTTTATTTAACTATAAGTTGACCTGACAACATGATGAGTGTATGTTTATGCGCTAGATTCTATGCAAATCCTAATGAATAACATTTGAGAGCAATGAAAGGAATTTTGTGATATCTTAACAATACCAAGGACTTCGATCTTTTCTTTCCGAAGGAATGTCCATTTGAATTAGTATCCTTTAGTGATGCTGATTTTGGTGGATCTCGGACAGAATGGAAAAGTACAAGTGGTATATGCCATTTCATTGGAAAATCACTTGTCTCTTGGTTTAGTAATAAAGAGAATTATGTTTCACTCTCAATTTGTGAAGCAGAATATATATCTGTAGCTTTATCATGTGCTCAGCTTATTTATATGCAACAAACACTCAGAAATTTCAGAATAAATTTATCTAAGTCAACTATTTACTATGATAATACTATTGCAATTAATCTGTCTAAAAATTCAGTAAATCATTCAGGTACAAAACATATAGATATTTGTTATAATTTCTTACAAGACAGTATTGAAAAAGAAATTATTAATTTATAAACATATTTCTAGCGAAAATAAAATAGCTGATATTTTTGCGAAACCTCTATTAGAAAATCCATTTGTTAAACTCAAACGAGAATTAGGTATAATATCAGTTAAAGATGTTTAAAAAATATATTTCATATATATATTTATAACAACAAATGATGAAATACATAAAAATAAAATTTTCATAAAATGTTTGATCAACATGACAAAGGTAAGACTTGAACTTAGTTCACTTATTTATGAGTTTGATAACTTAACCCTTAAGGTATGCACTTGAATTGGCTATATAAAATTACGTAAACTAAACATCTCTACAAAACCATTCATTTAGAAATTAATTGTTCATCGCTAAAACATTCTCTGACTCAAAATTTCATTTGTTTCTACAACACAAATTCCTTAAATTTTCAGCCTATAAATATCCTTATTAATACCAAAAATTCAAAACAACAAAGTTTCTTCTTGAGAAACTCAAACTTGTTAGAAAATGCCTCAAAACAAATCATCGTCATCCTTAAATATAACTTTCTCCACTGATAGCTCAACCGCATCACCTCACCTTCCAACGCCAATGCCAAGACATGAACCTGTTTATAAGTGGGAGAATTATCAAACCAGGTGTACACTAGATTCCAAGAATGCCAAATGTGCACTATTTGTCTCTCCAGATACAAAGAAGAAGATCGATGAAATTCATCACTATCAACAACAAGAAATAAACCTCCGATATGAGTTGTATTTTAAACAGAAAGTCATAGCTAAATGGTTGAGTTTTCTTGAACAAATAGGAACAAAATTTTGTGGCACAAGAAAGACGTAACTGAACTGTTACCACGATCAATTGATCCTTTGGATCCATCTGCCTCATACCGTACATTAAACCATCCAGTAAATCCGTGGGCTTCCCCTCAAAGACCTCATTATAATTCAAATACTTGGGATAGAAACTATATGGCAAATGAGGGACATAGAAAATCAACACCACAGAAGACGCCTTCCCCCAAAACTAGTGTTGTATTTTGTTTAATGTTGTTTACTTATATTTGATCAATGTATCAACAACAATGTTGTATTAATATAATATTTGATTTCTAAATATTAAAAAAATGACAACATGATATATATACATTTTTTTACAATTAAAGAAGTTTAAGCTAAGAAAGGATTTTTTAATAGAATACAAATGTCTGTTTTAAATTAATCAGAAGTCTGATTGCTGAAGAGGAATAAATTTTCATACAGATTGAGACGTGTGAATCAAGAAAAGAAGACGTCTGAATATGGGTCAAAATGAACTAATTTTGTGCAGGTTCAAAATTTTCAAAATCAGGCATCTGTTTTTTCTTTTTAGACATTTGTTTTCGATCTGGCACTGTAACGTCCCATATTTTCTGCGATATATAATTAACTTATTTAATTATATAATTAGTGATTTAAAATTCAAATGGTCGTTTAATTAAACAATGATTGAATATTTAATTAAAAAAATAATTAAATAATATAATTAATTCTGAAATAATCAGAATTGGTGGAATTCACGATATAATGTGAACTGGACAATTCAAAATATATAATTCAGTTTAGAATTTGAATTAAGATAACAAATATATTTAATTGACGATGGTTGAACGTATAAATTATAATATAATTATAATCGAGCTCGAAATGGCGCGGAAGTTCGTAATTTGGCGATTCGAACTTTAAACGAATATACAGAAGCCGTATTAAATTGGATTTCTGTGAAACAAGAAACATACAGAGCTGGTGGAGTATATCTTTCTAGTGGAAGAGAAAAATCGGGATTTCTCGTGTAGATTTTGATTTATGTCCAAATCAAATATTCAGAAAAACAGCGGTATATTCGTTTATGGCCATAACGGTTATTTAAAAATATTTGAATATCGGATTTGAATTTAGACAAGGTTCTTTTGAGACATAACGATAAAATAATTTTTAGAATTTTATTGTAATTTTTAATTTTTTAAATAAGCAACTTTTTATTTGGAGTGTTTTGCACCCCGTATCAGCGATTTTTGGGTTTCACAATATGAGTTAATCTACCAATGTTATCATATTTTTGGAATCCTAGCACATCACTGATTTCAATGGTACTTTTGTTTCCGTCGATTGAGGTCCGAAAATGAGTGGAGTTTACGAAGAGGATACAAATTGCGAAGGCCGCTAAAATAACTGTCAATTAAATATTAGTTTACCCTTTAAGCTTAGACTTAGGCTAAATACAATTCAAGCCATCCATAGACCTCCACGTTTTCTTGTTCTCAACCGCAGATTCCTTCTTTAAATTGTGGAACCATCTCCTCCACAAAAGAATTCTCTAAACTATGCTATATAATAACTCTAAATCCTCTAATCTAATCCCTTCCATTTTCAGTAAAAGCTCCACCCGCCGCCACTGAATTTCTCAAAAGAGAAACGCGAAGAAAAAGCTCCACTTCTATAATCATTAAAAATCCAAATCAATTCCTAAGTCTCAAAACGTATATTGTTCGAATCTAAAGACTGAGAGCTACAGCCTGGTAGTCTTGTTTTGGAGGGCGATCACCATTTTTGGGCTCGACGATTTTGGCAGCCATGAGCTAGGGCTCGCTGGGGTCCATAGTTGATCGGTGTTGAGATAAAGGAGGGCTCGGACTTCGTCTGAGAAGCGTCGGAGTAAGGCGGTTTCAGTGTTGATGCATGAAGACGAGTAGAGGTTTTGTCGTGAGCTGGCAGGTTTGTGTCGAGTGTGGTGAAAGGGTGAAAGTTCAGAGGAATTGCGTGCGTTGTTTGGGTGGGGCGAAGCAGTAATGGTGGAGGGGTTCAAAACGGTTGCGGCATGGTGTTTGAAGAAGGGAGCGGGAGTTCAGGTCTGTTTCTTTGATTGTGGACGAAAGGGGTGCAGTCGCGGGTGATAAAATGGAGGTGAAGGCTGGGATCTGTTGGACAAATTCTTGGACTTGTTGTGGTGGAGCAGTGAAGAGTTTGGGGAAGAAAAGTGAGCGGACGGGTCTGTTAAATGATGGGCCAAAGTTTGTATGAAAAGGTTAAAGCCCAAAATCCATATTAATTAGTAACTAAGGGCATATTGTATTAATCGTTAAGGATCATCTAAATATATAATACTTGAAATGCTTATATATGATTTATACATTATCTGAATCTGATCAAAACAAAAGGCGATGGAATCGCACTGACCGACACTGTAAGTCCATGATATTTTGGAGTGGACTGGAGCTAGTTTGAATTCTTGTTTAATTTTAAACGTTGTTTAAAATAAAATGAAATGAAGCAGAATCATCAACTGAAAAACAAGGTGAGTAAAACTCACCAACTCTGAACAGTTCTATTTTTATAATGTATATTTTGAACTGATAAATGATGACTGATTGTTGTGTGTTAACTGTTTGGTTGAATTGTTTGTGTATTGTTGAAATCATAGGTAACAATATATATATATATATATAAATCGTTAATCGAATATTGATTCTGTTTGACAGAATATTTTATATTCGTGCTTGTTTAACGTCTGTGATGCAGGGAAACAGGTCGGAGGGGTCCAACTGGACTCCTCAATATTTATAATATTGTTCTGTTCATATATTATAATATATGATGTGATATATAATCTGTTGTCGATTATGTGTGTTGGGACGATATTGGTCATCGTGATTTGATATGGTAAATACCAAAATACCAGAATGTTAAAAAAGGAATTTTAAAAACGAATATTGAAAGTAAATTATTTATAAAATCAAAGGATTTTATAAAAGAGAAAAGATTTATAAAATCAAAGAAGATTTTATAAAAGGAATATATTTATAAATGAAATATTTATAAATAGGAAATATTTTTAAGTGGAATTATAAATAAAGGGAAATCTTTATAAATGGAATATTTATAAATAGGAAATATTTTTAAGTGGAATTATAAATAAAGGGAAATCTTTATAAATGGAATATTTATAAAAGGAAATATTTATAAAATCATAAGATTTTATAAATGAGATATTTATTTGTTAAATAAATAGGAGATATTAAATGAATTATTTATCTAGTAAATAAATAGGGTATTATAAATGAATTATTTATTTAGAAAATAAATAAAGATATACAAGGACATATTTGTGAAACAGATGTAAGAGATAATATTTGTAAACCATTTACAAATAAAATAGAAAGGGAAATATTTGGGAAATATTTACAAATGGAACTATAAAGGATTTATTTAGGAAATAAATAAGTTAATCAAAATGGAATATTTATTTGAGAAATAAATAGAAGTATAAAAGACTTATTTATTTATAAAATAAATAGAATAAAGGAATATTTATTGGGAAAATAAATAGAGTTAATGAAAAGGAGTTAATCGAATTTAATTAATCGAAAGGAGTTAATCGAATATAGTTAATCAAAATGGAGTTAAACAAAAATTAGAAACTGACTAGAATTAGTAAGTTGAATAATTTCCTGAGTATCGATCTGATGTTGGTTTCGGCCTTCGGGGTTTATACTTAGGAAGTTGTTCTCTTGTTAGTTTATAGTTAGAGTCTGATAGATATGGAAGAAAATTAAGCCATGGAAATGTTTTCTAGTGTTAATAATGTATATTTTCTAAACATAGAAAATGAGGAAATATGTATGTATATATATGCACATATATGTTTGATGATTAGATCGATAATTCCGTTTGGAAATAAGATCGTTGTGTGTACACAGACATGTTTTCATTTGATAGTTAAATCACTGACTATCAAAGTTTTGACCATTTTAACGTTGTTAATATGGAAAGACCGGTTGGATTATTATCCGAAGAACCACTCCTTATTGGCATAAGCGTTGCGAATCAAGTATGCTGAATATATTGAAGACGGAGTAAATTGCAAGGGCTGTTGTATAAATCTTAGATAAAAATTGCCCAAGATGGATGTACTGAATAGTGCCTTCGGTTTGTCCAGTTCCAGGACAACTTGTATGGACGAAGGTCTGACAGAGTATATCTGATAGATTGCATAAGTTGGTCTCTTCAAACATATTCACATTTTGGTGGTGGAGGAATTCGTTTCTCTTAGCTGTATACCCGTGTTATTTTTGGATAAATCAATTTGTGATTTAAAGGGTATGACGATGTGACATTATAAGTAAATGAAGATGTGGCATGTAAAATATAAGCGTAGCTTCTAGCCTCACAAACGGGAAATGACAAAAATCGGGCAGGCATCATGGCTATGTAGGTCGCACCTGTAAGGGTGTATAATTACCTGATCTAGAGTTTCATTTACTTCTAAAAATATATTGTCGATACTGTCCCATTCGAGAAACGGTTGCTGATCCCAAACGTTGGTGATATACATTCGATACACTCAAGCGAAATGAGTGGTCGGTCATGTGTGGCCGGGTTGCAAGATGTTCTTGTTGAGCCCAGTGTATTTCACTCTAGAGGTACACTAGCATAAGGTGGTTCCATACCTTGTCATAGTTGGAAATCCATTACCCAATACGTGCTTGCGGTTTTGTAATGACCCGCATTGGCAGAGGTATTATAATTAATTTATTTAATTATATTGTGACGACCCCAAATCCCGTTCTGACGGAGACAAGGGTAATCTTTGGAATATTACACGGAAACAGATAACAGCAGAACAGAAATAAATAAATACACCATATAATGCACAATAGAATATACTGGATAAAAGTAATCATCCGAGTTACACAGTATACCAGATCTTACTTAGTACAATTACAGTTCAGCTATACATAAATGTCTATAGCGGAAAACAAACAAAATATGTACAATAGGAGCTGAACAACATAAAAAGAGATGAATGATAGAATCCATCTTCAGCTCCAGCTATCCAGATAAAGCCTGCTAAACCTGAATACAAGGCTGCCCGTGTAGAAAAAGGGGCACCCGAGTTTGAAAGTGAAACAAACTACGAGTCAGTCATGGGACTGGTATGAGAAATCTACTCAACACATTTATAATATGGCTTATCACAGGACCACGCCACTTTCGTGGAACGGGTTTACTCCATTGTATTGCCAGTGCTTTAAAATCAAATCATTCTTTGAAACAACGCTATGCTTTTTATAAAAATGAAACCATTATAAGACTCAGTTCCCATCACACAATGCAACGCAAACCGGAGGATAGAGTTTTTACCTTATAACGGCCAAAATATGCTTGATACAAATAAAACAAAGGCATTTGATATTATTGCTAGTGTTTATATGTTTTGAAAACAACTTCAAATCATAACTACCAATCATAGACGGCATGGAAACCATATATCATGTCGCCATATATATATACAATCAAAACCGCACAATTACGTATTTGGAAATTGGATTTCCGTCATGAACCAAGGCAAAAGATAGTCCTTACCGAATTCGAGACGCTCTAGCCCGCCCCTCAGGCACAGCCGCAACCGTACCTTGGATCGTCAGGGCCGGTCCACACGAAGTGGATTATAATGCCTGAACAATGCGTTTCTCCACCCTTTGGGGTGTAAATGAGCCAATGAATGACTCAATCGGACCGGATCGTCCGATCAAACCGAGGTGCCTCGCAATAGCAACAACCACATAGGTGAAATTTATATAAATGTCAGGGCTGGTAGGTCACCGACACCACCCTAGCTAGAAAGAAAACGCACGTCCCCCCTGAGGTCCTGCTCCCGTTTCTGGTTCAAACCGGGGTGTAAGGCTCGCGATTTCACGTTATACACAAAGCTACGCCACACAGGCGTTGCTTTGGTCATCACTACAAGACTTTGCTTTTCAACAGAAGCCCTGATCACTGCATCTTAACATGCCACACAGGAAATTCATGCCATGTGACTGATGTCCATCGATATACAACCTCTAAGCTCGTGCGTTTCAGAGAAGGGCGTTAAGCGAAAGAATAAATTCTCCACCACCAAACAGATGTATATTTAACAGAGATCAATCAACACAGAATAAAATCCAATGTCAGACACACAGTCCATTTACAAGTCCGTTCTGGGTCTAAACGAAACCGGAGGCACTAAATACCTCGCAAACCCATCGATCACCACGTACGTCTGGACGATCACCACTCATTATCCGTATTTCGGGATGCCTCCCAATCAGGACCTCGGTTACCATCCAAACGAGGTGAAGATCTCCAGTCTTCATCTTCGACTTTCAATCGTCGGTCAATTATTTGAAATAAGAATTAACTCGGCCTTTTCAAATAATTCACATATATTTAGAATTTCAAATCAATTTATTTCAATGGTTAAATCATTCGACAACACCAATTTTGTTCTTTAATGTAATTTTCACACCAAACACATTCAACCATCAAATACCACATAAATCGAGCAAATTCATTTTATTTCCATTCCATATCGTTTATGGTATTTTATAACGATTTATCGCTATTTTTATTTATTTTAAAATAGCAAATTTATTCAAAACAACGCTTCGGGCCATAACGCGGCCGTGGCGCTATTTTTCTTCAGATTTGATTTACACATATATGAAAATCTAACCGTTGGATCTTCACAAAATTTACATCATTAGAAAGGTCTTTTCAAAACGAATCTAGCGGTTCCAGTTTCGGGAAAATCCGACGGTTGGATCTCCCGGTACAATCGTTTGAAGTTTCGATTTCAAAATACGAACTACAGCATCGTTATTCGATTAAATATAATTGTATTTATATATATATATATAAATATAATCGATTCTGGCGTTGTTTTTCTTCAGATTTGAATTAAACATTCTAGACAATCCAACCATTGGATTTTTACAAAGTTGGTGCCGTTGGAAAGATATTTCCAAGGCGAACCCAACGGTTGCGGTTTCGGGAAAATCCAATGGTCAGATTTCCCGCACTAGTTGTTTGAAATCACGGTTTCAAAACACGAACTGCACGGCCATGTTTCGTTTTAATTTTATTTATATTTATATATTTATATAAATATAGTTCATTCAACAATTTCAATATTGTTTTCACTTCAAATATTTCACTAACGCCTTTAAATTTTGGAAAATTTCGCCATAACCTCCTTTGTACGGGAGGGGCTGGGAAAATTCCCAAATAGCCACACGGGCGTCTCATGTCAAAAAGAAAAAGGAAAAGCCAAGCGGCTAGCCAACAGGCTCATAAAATCATCACCCAAACAAAACAGTAAATGTGTACCTATTTGTCGGGCACAAAAATTTTATTCCTCTCCTCTAGCCCCTTTGCCATAACCTGTTCAATAAATATGCATGTACATATATACAATTGTTATCACTTATCATTTTCCATTCAACTTCATATTTGATTCCATTTGGTTTAAAAACACCATTCATTCTAACGTTGCATGCATAGGCAAAAATCATATCATTAGCTAATTAATGAATATTTCGACTCATGCATATTTGTTTGAACGAGTTGCTATTTTTAACGCTTCACATTTCAACAATTCATGTGTATAATAAAAATGTGATTTTTATTGTAAAACAATTCATTTCAAAACACTATTATTTTATATAGTTTATATAGGTGATAAAAATAGGATTTTTATAATAAAACAATTTCTTTTAAAACGAGATTATTTTACATAGTCCATATAGTTGATAAATGGTGATTTTTATTATAAAACAATTTATTTCAAAATATGAATACCATTCAACACATGAATTTCTAATCAACGAATGAATATCAATTCAACACATGAAGGTTTTCTATAGTTTCTATATATAGATAAAAATGTGATTTTTATATTTAAAACACGAATACAATTCAACACATGAATTTCTAATCAACGAATGAATATCAATTCAACACATGAAGGTTTTCTATACAATGAATAAATATAGTTTCAGCAAATGAAAATAATTCAAACACATGAATATTATTCAAAATTTCGGCAGCATAACGGCAGGGTAGTTAAAACCGGGACCGTCCCTAGTACGGCTCCTCGCTCTACCTTAAAACCTCGTGGTTTTTGACAATGGGGATCATGCATCTAGTTCGCACGCAGGCGGCATGTATATATTTATTTCATTTCCACAAACTAATCCTATGTGGTTTCAACCAAATATTTCTCAACCACAAACGGGTATTTTTCAACCACAATCAATCAATATCAACCACAAACAATCCCAAACAACCATTCGCTATCAATCAATTTTCACACCAATCACAACCTATAAATATCGTCAATGGTTTGTGGACGAGGGGTGTATATATATTTATATATAGCAATTCACTTCTATTTCAACACATTTATAATTTTTACAATGCATATATATCTTATACATCGAACATACAACTTATACAACGCTTATACAAGAGGTGTACAACGCTTATATAACTCATACATCGACTATATAATTTATACATCGTCGTTTTCCATTTTGTTTATAAATTAGAAATCTCACATTGGGTTCCACTCCACAAAAAATAGCAGAAGGCTCAGAAAAATATGCGCTCTCTTCTATAATGTAGAAGACGTCCACACGGTCACGATGTTTCCTGTTTCATCGAATTTCGTTAACACAGCAAAAAGATATGATTTTTCAAAGTTTGAAACAGTTTAAAGGTGTTAAAACAGCTGAAAATAAAACAAGCTGTATACCTTTCTGAAATGTTCAAAACTAGGTCACGCGATTTCGTGAATCGATAGCTCGATCGGCCTACGCAGTGTCGAAGGGGAAGGAGAGAGCTTTCAGCGTAGGGGGGTGCGGTGGCGTTCGATCGCCTGAGGCGGCGGCGGCGGCAGCTTGAACGCGCTAACTACCCGACGTCCGTTCTCCCAAACCACGCAATGAAAAAATCCAAACCTTATGTAACAACCCGTATTTTTGAATAACATGTAATAACATAAATCAAGGCAGAATTAAATTGTAAAATCTGAATCAAGGGAAACGGGCTATGCCATTGCGTTCGTCTCGGAAAAATACATGAAATAGAGTCCGAGTTTTCGAAAATCGGAGTCCGTATGATCGAGATATGGCCTCGCGAAGTTTCACGAAAAATTCAAATTCAAAACAGATTCAAATTTCAGAAAATTCGGGGTAGGCGGGAAAAATCCCGCCCAGACCAGGTCGACTTGGGGGTCGACCTGGGAGTCGACCTGGGTCAGGTCGACTGGGGAGTCGACCTGCCCACCAGGTCGACTGGGGAGTCGACCCCAGGGTCGACCTAGGGGTCGACCTGCCTGGTCGGACCCAGGCAACCTGGTGCACCATTCAGGCTGTTTTGACCTATTTTGTTGGCTAGTGACGGGATTTGATGGCTCTGATTGAATCTAGGGTTAATCCTATGGTTAATACTATCCTAATCTTCTATAAAAAGACCCCTAAACCTAGCCTAAATCACCATTATTCAATCCTACAACTAAACTATGTCAAATTGGTTCCTCTCATGGCCTCCACTCTCATGCTAAAATTCCTAAGTTTATTTCTATGAGAGATTGTGAGTTCATACAAGTGTTTTCAAGCTTGTATGAGTGTTCTTAGTTTGCATTCAAGTCAAGTTGCAACGTTTCTATTTCAAAGCAAGGATTTTTATTGATTTGGCTCAAGGGTTTTTTCATTTGGAGCTTGCATATTTGGGTGATTGCATAAGGGCTTCGTCTCAATCTTTATAACAAGTATTCATTTGTGTCTTCATAGCATTGTAAGCCCTTTCCTACTTTCTTTTTTATTGAACTCTAAAGTTAAATGAATGATGCAAGTTTGGGTTAATCATTATGATATGCAAGTTTGGTTGATCATTATGATATGCAAGTTTGGTTGATCGTTATGTTATGCAAGTTGGTTCAATCATTATGTATGACACATGTTGCTATGTTATGCAAGTTTGGGTTGATCATTATACACATGTTATCATGTTATGCAAGTTAAACTTGAGTTTGTGAGCATAAAGCTTCAAGCTTTATATTAAAGGTTGCATTTTGGCAACATGAAAGTTATCATATCCTTTATAATAACTTGCATGTGAGGCCAAATGCGAACTTCTAGCAACTTCTACATGTCATTTATCACCATGTATCATTTATATGCTAAGTTTGGTTTTATGCATACTTTTGAAGCCTAATAATGCAATATGCAAGTATATGAACATATGTACATTTCATATGCCACCATGTTAAACTTGTGGCTTCAACACCTTTTTGTCATGATTATGCCAAGTTCCCTATTTTATCCTTTATGCGTTGTTGCGATTATGTAAACGATGGGATTACGTTGGGGTTGGGTAACATTATGACAAGAACATGGTTTTTATAACATGACGTGATATGTAATTATGTTTTGGAAACATAATGGACATGACTCTTAGAAAAGATGAGTGTGGCCAACTCGAGGTTGGGTTGAGTTTGTAGCATAAATCTACCCGGACCCGCCCGACTTAACTAGTGGCTACAAACAATAGGACCAAATGTGAGAAGTTGGTCATGTTGTGCTCGGACCCGAGGTTAGACCAAGTTGTGGTGTAAAGCTACCCGGACCCGCCCGGCTTAACTAGTAACCACAACAAGGTCTAATGTGAGAGGTTAAAGCACATTAAGTTAATTAAAGCCTCCTGATTAGGGTTAAGTCATGGTCCACTTAATACTTAACCAATTTGGGCTTGATGGGTTAATCGGGGTTAAGTCATGAACCTAGGGTACACTTAACCAATTTAATCCACGTTTGGATCGGGTTAACCACATTTAACCGTTAAGAAACCCTAGTTGCGTGGTCCTTTGCAGCAGTAACCCTCTTGATAGTATCATAAGACCCTAGGGACTAGGCTAGGGTGGGGCACGATTACTGGGCTGACATGTAAGCGACCAAAACGACGGCTGAGTAGGTATGCCGGTGTAGGTCCAGGCGGACTATGGTCGTGCACATAGTCCGGAGTTGGAGAATCAGGCACGGGTACCAGTAGATTTAGACTGTGCATACTTGATTGGTGTCCGAGGTTAACACCCTAGGACTTGATACACCCTAGGGTGGACCTAGCGCAGTTTAACTACATTGCATGTTTGGGCCGTATGACACCGACACTTGACGAGTTAGGCTTATAGGGAGCCGATCAACTAGACCGTGTAGTTGGACCTTGATTTAGGTCATCTCATGATGTTGGGCCAAGCTTGGGCCAAGGGATCAATTCTCGTTTTACTTGACATGTTAGAATGCTAGTACACCCGTGGTGCAAAACTTAACCTTGATTATGCGATGACACCTTTATCTATCTTGTTAGTTAATCATCATGCCAGTATGTTGTTATCCCTATGTTCATCTCAGCTTCTCATGCCAGTTAACTTTACTAGTTCATGGACAGATAGTAGTTAGGGCTTACCAGTCTTTTGACTGACCTGTTTTCTTTCGCCTCTTTTCTTCCGTTTCCCCCCCCCCCTCAGGTCCTCAGGGTGGGAACATTGGAGCTTAGCTTGGATCTTTACAGCTTGCTTACTGGATTTGCTCATGTACGGTTTTGGACATTGAGCTAGCTATGGTTTATCACTTCACTTTGGGGATAGTACTTTATGTATTTCAGTTTTTCAGTTTATGTTTTTCTCTAGACTTTGTTTGTTGGAAAATAATGACCAAGTACTTTGTTTTAACTTAACTATGGTTTTGAAATGCTAGTTTAATCCGCTGCTTTATTTACTCTGTTTTACTTATATGTTCTGTCTTGTGATATCTACATGCATGTTTACCTCGTTTAACGCCCCTCCAAAGCCAATGTACTTGCAAGAGTTGCCTTGGCGGAGGTGGGGTGTTACATTTGGTATCAGAACATAAGGTTTACAAGATTTGAGCAAAAGTGTTTTTAAAACTTACCTTTTGAAAAACTATTTTCAAAACCAATTAAGTATTTTCCAAGAAAAAGTCTAGTTATTTAAAAAAAAGGCTATTCCCCAAAAGCCATAGCACTATCCTTCGTTTCCTCGTTCTGAATCTATCTTTTTCTTTTTCAGTATGGCCGATCTTAACCTTCCCGAGGGAGTGACCATTCCCGGATGGTTCCGGAGGTACTTGGAAGCTAGGGCCAACGATGTGGGCCCAGCAAATACCCCCAATATAACTGAGGTTCCTCCTCCTCCTCCTCCCCAGAATCCGCAAGCAGATTTCGCTAAGATTTGCAAAGACTTTAAGGCGATGGGTGGCAAGAACTTTATTGGGACGGAAGATCTCTTCGCCATCTTTGATGTGTAAGATCATAGAAGGGTTTTATTGGCAGCATGGTTATTGAAAGAAGAAGCTGCTTATTGGTGGGAGGTCACCAGTGCTACAAGGCCTATAGAGACTTGGGCCGACTTTAGGACAAGATTTGGGCTTAAGTTTTTATCATCAGCTGAGGCGAATCTGCAATTGGAGAAGTTTATATCTTTGAAGCAAGGGGACATGACAGTGAGGGAGTATGTGAATGAGTTTAACAAGCTCGCCCGATTCGGTTTGGACATGTTTAATACTCCCCAGAAGAAGGCTTTACGCTTTGCACGAGGGTTGAATGAGCCACTACAAGGTTTAGCCCTATCTCATATACCTATGGGGGCCACTTTCGAAGGTCTAGTAGACATGGCATTGCTTCAAGGAGATGATAAGAATGGCAAGAAGGAAGTCAAGGCTAATGAGACCCAAGCCAAGAAGACAGACTCCAAGTGGGGAGGAAATCAGAACAATCAGAACAACAAAAACAACAAGAACAACAAGGGCAACAAGGCCAAGGCGAAGGATCCAAGAAAATGCCACTACTGTGGGAATGTTGGGCACATAGCTAAAGACTGTAAGAAGAGGAAGAGGAAGTCTGGCGAATGCTTTCATTGTGGAGAGACCGGACATTTTAGCAAGGATTGCCCCAAGAAGCAAGGACAAGGGCAAGGGCAGAATCAGCGTGCAGGACCTTCTGGAGGGCAAGTGCATGCTCTCAATGCCGCTCCAGTTCAGGATCGAGGTAGCATTTCTGTAGAAAGTCTTGTTTATATTTCTGATTATCCTGTTCGCACCTTTTTTGATTCTGGCGCATCGCATAGTTTTATTTATTCTGACATTGTTGAAAGTTTGCACCTAAGTACTAGCTTAGTTGAGGATCCCGTTTGTGTTTCAAATCCAATTGGGGGTTCCGCCCATCTATCTATGATTTGTGTGGATTTGAAGATTTCTATCTTGACCGTAGAATTCACGTGTAATGCTTATGTTCTCGGGTTCACGGGATATGGGTTGATCTTGGGCATGGATTGGTTGTCCAGTTATGGAGCCATTCTTGATTGTGAACATAGGGTGGTGAGGCTCATGACTCGCCTCGGTAATACCCTAGAAATTTCTTGTAACCCTAGAGGACCCGTCATGTTATGTTATCTTGAATCTCTCGACTCGTCCATCGATGATCTGCGGTCTGTAAGGGTGGTCCGAGACTATCCTGATGTCTTTGAAGAAGTTAAGGGGTTACCCCCTAAACGAGAGATAGATTTCCGCATTTATCTAGTTGATAATGCCAAGCCAGTATCATTGCCTGTTAGGCACATGGCCCCACGTGAAAGGAGAGATCTCAGTAAGCAAATCAAGGAGCTGCTTGAGAAGGGTTTTATTAGACGAAGCATTTCTGAATGGGGTGCTCCGGTGGTATTCGCTACTAAGGCGGATGGTTCGCTTCGTCTATGGGTTGATTATCGAGAATTGAACAAGCTGACAAAGAAGAATAGGCACCCTTTACCGAGGATTGATGATCTCTTTGATCAGCTAGTTGGTGCTTCTGTTTTCTCTCAGCTCGATTTAGCCACCGGATTCCATCAGCTTAGAGTAGCTGAGGATAGCATTGATAAAACTGCGTTTAGGACTCCGGATGGATTCTTTGAATGGCTTGTCATGCCATTCGGATTGACTAATGCACCCGCCTACTTCGTAGACTTGATGAGTAGGATGTTCAGGGAGTTCCTCAACAAGTTTGTTGTTGTCTTCGTGGATGATATTCTGATCTTCTCAAAGGATGAGGAAGAGCGTACTAGGCATCTCAAGGAAGTGATGGATACGCTTAGAGCGCATCAGTTGAAAGCCAAGTTCTCCAAATGTCATTTCTGGAGAAGGGAAGTTCGGTTTCTTGGACATATAGTTTCTAAGCAAGGCATAGCGGTGGATCCCGCGAAGGTGGTTGTGGTTCAAGACTGGAAGACTCCTAGGAATGCAACCGAAGTAAGAAGCTTTGTCGGTCTGGCGGGCTACTATAGGAAGTTCATCAGGGACTTCGTTAAGATCTCGGCCCCTCTTACTAAGTTGACGAAGAAGAACTTAGTCTTTGCATGGGACTTGGAGTGTGAGCTTGCTTTTCAAAAGCTCAAAAGAGCCCTTACCTCAGCTCCAGTTTTGGCATTACCCGATAGTGGTAAGATGTTTACCGTGTACACAGATGCATGTGGCACGGGGTTAGGTGCTGTTCTGATGCAAGAGTGATATGTTATGGGGGTAGGCAACTTAAAGTTCATGAAAAGAACTATCCCACTCATGATTTGGTGTTAGCAGCGATTGTCTTTGCACTCAAATCCTGGCGCCACTATCTTCTAGGCGAAAGGTTTGAGTTGTATACTGATCACAAGTCACTCAAGTACCTCTTCTCGCAAAAAGATCTGAATCTAAGGCAGCAAAGGTGGATGGAATTCTTGGCATCTTATGACTTCGAGATAGCTTATACCCCTGGCAAGGGTAATGTTGTGGCGGATGCACTAAGCAGAAGGAGATTAACTTTGAGCCCCTTGTTCATTGAGATGAAGAACTTAGAATTCTTGGCGACTTTTGATTTCACGACAACTGTTGAGTCGATGACGGGTTCTTTAGCATCCCTTGAGCTTAGACCCACACTTCTTGATCAAGTTGGGGCTTCACAGAAGGAAGATCCGCAAATAGTCGAAGTTATGGACAAGTTGATTCGTGGTGAGACGTCTAGTCACCTTGCCAGATACACTATTGATGATAAAGGATGGCTAAGGCGTGATGGGAGATTATGTGTTCCTCGAGTGGGAGATTTAGTCCATAGAGTTCTTGAAGAAGCGCATCACTCGAAGATGACCATACATCCTGGAGGGGACAAGATGTATAGGGATATGAAGCGTATTTTCTTTTGGGATGGAATGAAGAAGGATGTGGCAGAGTATGTTTCAAAGTGCATGGTGTGCCAACAAGTGAAAGTCGAGTCAAAGAAACCAGGTGGGCTATTACATCCATTGGAAGTCCCGCAATGGAAGTGGGAGAGTATTTCTATGGATTTTGTGGATGGATTGCCTAGGTCAAGGAGAGGGAACACGAGCATATGGGTCATAGTTGACAGACTTACGAAGAGTGCTCACTTCATCCCAGTAAAGAGCAAGAGGACCACATCATGGCTTGCATCTATTTATCTTCGAGAGATAGTGCGGTTGCATGGAGTTCCTTCTAGCATAGTTAGCGATCGTGACCCAATTTTCACTAGCCAGTTCTGGAATAGTTTGCAAGAAGCAATGGGTACACGATTGAATCTAAGTACAGCCTACCACCCCCAGACAGATGGCCAAACCGAAAGGGTGAATAGAGTGCTAGAAGATCTTTTGAGGCTCTGTGTTCTTGACTTTGGTGGTACTTGGGAAGACCACCTTCCTCTTGTAGAGTTTGCTTATAATAATAGCTATCAAGACAGCATAGGGATGGCACCATTTGAAGCTTTGTATGGGAGGCCGTGTAGGTCACCATCTTGTTGGTGGGAGACAACAGATAGACTTGTACTTGGGCCCGATATGATACGGGACACATCCGAGAGAGTTGAATTGGTGAGAAGACGGATGAAAGCGGCCCAAGACAGACAGAAATCCTATGCTGACAGACGAAGGGCAGATTTGGAATTCGAAGTGGGAGACATGGTTTTCGTGAAGGTTTCTCCTTTGCGAAATGTGGTACGTTTTGGGGCAATTGGGAAGCTGGCACCAAGGTTCGTGGGACCCTTCCCTATCATAGAGAGGATTGGAAAGATGGCCTATAAGGTGGAATTGCCCGAAAAGCTAGCCGGAGTGTATAATGTCTTTCATGTCTCGCATCTCCGAAAGTGCCTTCATGAGTCCGCCAAAGTGGTTGAACCAAGCATTCTTGAAGACATTGAGGTAGAGAAAGAGGCAACCTTGAGAAGAGTTCTGATTCGTATCTTGGGAACAAAGATCAAGAAACTAAGGAATCGAGAAGTCAAATTGGTGAAGGTTCAGTGGGGTGAAGCCGAAGAGGACGCAACTTGGGAAACCGAGGAGAAGATGCGCGGGCTTTATCCATTCCTTTTTGAGGGTACATTCTCGACCTCTTTCCTAATTAGCATATCTTTCTTTTTATCCATGTTTATCTGGTTTATCTTGTTATCTCGTTAATCATGTCATGAGGACCTTAGATAGAAACCCTTTGGATGAAACATGTATTTGAAACATGTTATGCTTGATGGTTGCAAGTGGTTGCAAGTGTTTGCACGTGGATACTCGCGGATGCATGATGCACATTAGGCACTAAGATCGGCTCACACACTTTCATGTTGCATATGCATGAGTGCTTATACTTATTCATGGATGAAACTTGTTATGCTATCACATGGATGTTGCATATGGATGAGTGTTTTGTGCACTCATGTAGAGATTAAAAATTATGTTAGGATTCGCATACATATGGACTCATTTCACTAACATACTTTGCATTAAGGAGGTTTACTGTATCAGTAACCGCCTGATTTTCGCATTAGATAAGTACATATACACACACCTTTGCATATGATCATACAACATTTAGAATCCTTTAAGGACAATGACTGCACGTGGATGATGTTTTGAGTAGATGGATGATGGATGGTAGGATACGTTCTTCCTAACTTGGAGATTTCGGGACGAAATCCTTTAAGGAGGGAGAATGTAACAACCCGTATTTTTGAATAACATGTTATAACATAAATCAAGGCAGAATTAAATTGTAAAATCTGAATCAAGGAAACGTGCTATGCCATTGCGTTCGTCTCGGAAAAATACGCGAAATAGAGTCCGAGTTTTCGAAAACCGGAGTCCGTATGATCGAGATATGGCCTCGCGAAGTTTCATGAAAATTCAAATTCAAAACAGATTCAAATTTCAGAAAATTCGGGGTAGCGGGAAAAATCCCGCCCAGACCAGGTCGACCTGGGGGTCGACCTGGGAGTCGACCTGGGTCAGGTCGACTGGGGAGTCGACCTGCCCACTAGGTCGACTGGGGAGTTGACCCCAGGGTCGACCTGGGGGTCGACCTGCCTGGTCGGACCCAGGCAACCTGGTGCACCATTCAGGCTGTTTTGACCTGTTTTGTTGGCTAGTGACGGGATTTGATGGCTCTGATTGAATCTAGGGTTAATCCTATGGCTAATACTATCCTAATCTTCTATAAAAAGACCCCTAAACCTAGCCTAAATCACCATTATTCAATCCTACAACTAAACTATGTCAAATTGGTTCCTCTCATGGCCTCCACTCTCATGCTAAAATTCCTAAGTTTATTTCTATGAGAGATTGTGAGTTCATACAAGTGTTTTCAAGCTTGTATGAGTGTTCTTAGTTTGCATTCAAGTCAAGTTGCAATGTTTCTATTTCAAAGCAAGGATTTTTATTGATTTGGCTCAAGGGTTTTTTCATTTGGAGCTTGCATATTTGGGTGATTGCATAAGGGCTTCGTCTCAATCTTTATAATAAGTATTCATTTGTGTCTTCATAGCATTGTAAGCCCTTTCTACTTTCTTTTTATTGAACTCTAAAGTTAAATGAATGATGCAAGTTTGGGTTAATCATTATGATATGCAAGTTTGGTTGATCATTATGATATGCAAGTTTGTTGATCATTATGTTATGCAAGTTGGTTCAATCATTATGTATGACACATGTTGTTATGTTATGCAAGTTTGGGTTGATCATTATACACATGTTATCATGTTATGCAAGTTAAACTTGAGTTTGTGAGCATAAAGCTTCAAGCTTTATATTAAAGGTTGCATTTTGGCAACATGAAAGTTATCATATCCCTTATAATAACTTGCATGTGAGGCCAAATGCGAACTTCTAGCAACTTCTACATGTCATTTATCACCATGTATCACTTATATGCTAAGTTTGGTTTTATGCATACTTTTGAAGCCTAATAATGCAATATGCAAGTATATGAACATATGTACATTTCATATGCCACCATGTTAAACTTGTGGCTTCAACACCTTTTTGTCATGATTATGCCAAGTTCCCTATTTTATCCTTTATGCGTTGTTGCGATTATGTAAACGATGGGATTACGTTGGGGTTGGGTAACATTATGACAAGAACATGGTTTTTATAACATGACGTGATATGTAATTATGTTTTGGAAACATAATGGACGTGACTCTTAGAAAAGATGAGTGTGGCCAACTCGAGGTTGGGTTGAGTTTGTAGCATAAATCTACCCGGACCCGCCCGGCTTAACTAGTGGCTACAAACAATAGGACCAAATGTGAGAAGTTGGTCATGTTGTGCTCGGACCCGAGGTTAGACCAAGTTGTGGTGTAAAGCTACCCGGACCCGCCCGGCTTAACTAGTAACCACAACAAGGTCTAATGTGAGAGGTTAAAGCACATTAAGTTAATTAAAGCCTCCTGATTAGGGTTAAGTCATGGTCCACTTAATACTTAACCAATTTGGGCTTGATGGGTTAATCGGGTTAAGTCATGAACCTGGGGTACACTTAACCAATTTAATCCACGTTTGGATCGGGTTAACCACATTTAACCCGTTAAGAAACCCTAGTTGCGTGGTCCTTTGCAGCAGTAACCCTCTTGATAGTATCATAAGACCCTAGGGACTAGGCTAGGGTGGGGCACGATTACTGGGCTGACATGTAAGCGACCAAAAACGACGGCTGAGTAGGTACACCGGTGTAGGTCCAGGCGGACTATGGTCGTGCACATAGACCGGAGTTGGAGAATCAGGCACGGGTACCAGTAGATTTAGACTGTGCATACTTGATTGGTGTCCGAGGTTGACACCCTAGGACTTGATACACCCTAGGGTGGACCTAGCGCAGTTTAACTACATTGCATGTTTGGGCCGTATGACACCGACACTTGACGAGTTAGGCTTATAGGGAGCCGATCAACTAGACCGTGTAGTTGGACCTTGATTTAGGTCATCTCATGATGTTGGGCCAAGCTTGGGCCAAGGGATCAATTCTCGTTTTACTTTACATGTTAGAATGCTAGTACACCCATGGTGCAAAACTTAATCTTGATTATGCGATGACACCTTTATCTATCTTGTTAGTTAATCATCATGCCAGTATGTTGTTATCCCTATGTTCATCTTAGCTTCTCATGCCAGTTAACTTTACTAGTTCATGGACAGATAGTAGTTAGGGCTTACCAGTCTTTTTGACTGACCTGTTTTCTTTCGCCTCTTTTCTTCCGTTTCCCCCCCCCCTCAGGTCCTCAGGGTGGGAACATTGGAGCTTAGCTTGGATCTTTACAGCTTGCTTACTGGATTTGCTCATGTACGGTTTTGGACATTGAGCTAGCTATGGTTTATCACTTCACTTTGGGGATAGTACTTTATGTATTTCAGTTTTTCAGTTTATGTTTTTCTCTAGACTTTGTTTGTTGGAAAATAATGACCAAGTACTTTGTTGTAACTTAACTATGGTTTTGAAATGCTAGTTTAATCCGCTGCTTTATTTACTCTGTTTTACTTATATGTTCTGTCTTGTGATATCTGCATGCATGTTTACCTCGTTTAACGCCCCTCCAAAGCTAATGTACTTGCAAGAGTTGCCTTGGCGGAGGTGGGGTGTTACACCTTATATGGATTTGAAGATCTCTCCTAGCTCTACAAAATCTTCAACTGGAGGAGGGATGATTTTGCTTGTAGAGGGAGAAAATGAAGAGAGAAGGAATCAAACGTTTTCCGCCTTCGGTCGAACTTCGGGGAGAGAGAAAATAGAATTTCTGACCAATGATTTTTTTTTTGTTTATTTATATATTTTTAAAAATCCGAAAATACCCTCTTTCACACACGAACACCAATTCAAACCCAACGACTGTCGACCCTAGGGTTTTACCCCCATTCCGAACACAATGGGATATGTTTCGTAGGCCCATTCGTCTGTTTCAGTCAGTTTTCCTTAAAATTAAAATATATAACATTCAATATTTGATTTGAACGTACATTTCAATTTGCCAGGGCCACAAACTGATTCGAAAAATTCCAGAAAAACAAATCTAGCTAAGTTTTGACGATACGGTCCCAACAAAACTAGTTTCGTCGAATTCTGAGAACGTTTGCAAAAAGGCCCATTTTTGGTCGATCCAATTTAACTATAATTGACCAAAACACATTTTCCTTTGCCACGCTCACATACTAGCTTCAAAAATAATGAAATTTGAAACCTAGCAATAACTTCACATCCCGGATCCAACAAAAGTGGTTTCGTCGAATTCCAAGGTCGTATGTAAAATGGCCAACTTCACGGGCTCTATAAATTCTATAGCGACCTTTCTGAAAATTCATTCGGCCATAACTTTTGCTTACCGCTATGAAAATTCGATTTTTCAGATTCGTTAGAAAGGTATTCACTAATAGATTTAAATATTTTTGGTTTCACTAAAATCCGTTTGGTTTTGCACCCGGTACAGTCCGACAAAGTTTGAATTCAATTTTTGAAACTGCCGCGCCATTTCAGGCCTTGTTTATAATTATAATTAATTATATTCGTTTTCAAATGTCGATTCAAACTCACTTTTCATTGCCATTATTTAAGATATTTATTTTAAATATTTAAAATCCATTATTTTAGCCAATTTAACAATTTTAAATTGGTTCAGATTTTCTGGGTCGTTACAATCTCCCCCACTTAAAACTTTTCGTCCCCGAAAAGGAACAAAGTCGAAAGTGGTTTGATTAATCAACTCTACGTTCGATCTGGCTTCAATTCTCCAACTTTTCAGTTTCTGAGAAATTTCAAATTCTTCAAAAATTTGGCTAACACCCGGAATTTTTGAAAAATTTCGCCATAACCTCCTTACAGAGAGAGGTTTGGAAATTTATTGGGCCGTATTAGGTACCCAATAAATCCTAATAAGCGTACACATATTTATAGTGATATATTCTGGTGTTTACAGGGGAGCGTGTACTGATAATAACTCCAGAGAATAAATTCTCGTCACCCTGTCTCATGTGGGAATAAATAGTCCATGTGCCGTATCTAATAACTAGAGAGACGTGATTATTGTCAACTCCTGACCCGTGTGGGGTTTTTATTAATCTGGCAATTTAATCGTTACAATTTAAATAGTCCATATCAGTCATCAGTTCAACCTGTAAAATATAATCATCGACATACAAGCCTCTCGCTCGTATGGTAAATCTTCCACCTCGTCACACAAGCTCCAAATGCTTATGTGGTATATGATGAAGTATGCCTATCTTCTGAAGTATGCCATGTAATGTAGTTCAAAATTAATTGTTACTATCCTATGGCGACGTTTATTATTTCACACAGAAAAACTAGCACTCCGCATCCAATGGCATTCACAGGAGTTGATATAATAATATTTCGCATCCAACTCATTAAGGTTTACCTATTTGTCGGGCACGCAAATAAAATCTTTGCTCAATAGCTAATCCATTTACCTGTTCAAATATATAAAATGCACATGTATATATATTTCTATCTATTTTCTAACCAGTTCAATGTGTGATTTAAATGAATAAATTCTACCATTATCCTATTATTGATCAAATTAACTATCGTTTTAATAACTTTAATTAATTAATCTACAATCACACAACACAACCAACAATCAAATTGTTTTAACTTTTCAAAATCATACAAAGTAATTCCTATATTCTTTTAAAATCATTCCGACTATAGAATTAAAAGTGCACATCCATGAAAAGAAAATAACAACAGAGTAGAGAACTAATTGGTAATGCAAAGTAGGGTAAATGTACCTTGCACCGGAGTCAGTCAGAGATATCCACTCGGCATCTTGGATAAGCTTTCTGAATGCTCTCCTCAGTTTCCCAAGTACAATCTCGTGGATCTCCACTCAATTGCACTTTGTCTAAGTGAACCTTCTTGTTCCTCAGCTCTTTGGTTTCTTTGCCGATGATCTTTAGCGGCTCTCTTCTCACAGCTAATTCTGGAGTAATTTCAATATCCTGCTGAGCTGCTTCTTCGACGATCAAGTCTGGATTATGAACGTGCTTTCGAAGTTGAGATATGTCAAATACATCATGGACTCCAGGCAACCAATCTGGCAATTTAACCCTATAAGCGAGAGTTCCTATCCGTTCCAGAATAGGAAACGGACCAATGAATTTGGGCGCTAACTTTCCAGTTTTACCGAACCGGATTACTCCTCTCATCGGCGATACTTTCAAATATACATAGTCGCCAACAACAAAGGATATATCTCTTCTTCTTCTATCGGCATAGCTCTTTTGTCGGCTTTGAGCGGCCAGTAATCGTTTCTTAATAAAATCGACCTTGTCGGCAGCTTCTCGAATCATGTCTGGCCCTAACACAAGTCTATTACCAGGTTCGACCCAACAAGCAGGAGATCGGCACGGTCTACCATATAAGGCTTCGAATGGCGACATTGTCAGACTCGCCTGGTAGCTGTTGTTATAAGAGAATTCAGCCAAATGCAGATGGTCTTCCCATGATCCACCGAAATCTATAACACATGCCCGCAATAGATCTTCTAAAATCCGATTCACCCTCTCAGTCTGACTGTCTGTCTGAGGATGATAAGCGGTGCTTAAGTTCAACTTCGTTCCCAGTTCGACTTGAAATGCTTTCCAGAATTTGCTAGTAAAACATATACTTCAAATGTAAATGTGTCTATCAAGGTGTAATTTCATTCTGCTTTACTCATACTAGGATATTGCTGATCCTATCTGTATAGAGTTACCCGTCCTAGAACACTACTGGTTCTATTTCTGACGAGTTCGTTCAAATGTTATATTCCAGAACTAAGCTTAACCAAAGCTCTGATACCACGTTGTGATGACCCCAAATCCCGTTCTAACGGAGACAAGGGTAATCTTTGGAATATAACACGGAAACAGATAACAGCAGAACAAAAATAAATAAATACACCAGATAATGCACAATAAAATATACCGGATAAAAGTAATCATCCGAGTTACACAGTATACCGGATCTTACTTAGTACAATTACAGTTCAGCTATACATAAATGTCTACAGCGGAAAACAAACAAAATATGTACAATAGGAGCTGAACAACATAAAAAGAGATAAATGATAGAATCCATCTTCAGCTGCAGCTATCCAGATAAAGCCTGCTAAACCTGAATACAAGGCTGCCCGTGTAGAAAAAGGGGCACCCGAGTTTGAAAGTGAA
>JASFAX010000741.1:0-56835 GCA_030737875.1 Allium sativum
AAGCTAGAGTTTCAGCTTTCTCCCCAAATCAGATCGATGTTGTGATGAATTGCTTCTGGTATTTTCTCTAGTGCCTCGAATGTATTGATAGCTTCTTTATCTTCCTCGATCGAATTGATTTGGATTCTCTCTCTCGATCGAAACCTTCTGAAAACTGTGAGTATATCTGAATGTTAATCTCTCTGTTCTTTTAATAATTGATGCTTGGATTTCGATGAAGCCTATGATGAAAATGGTATGAATAAATATAGGGTAGAATCGAACCCTAGAACTCTGATTTCACGTTTATGGCTTGACTGAATTTGCGAGTTTCCCCTTTTGATTGGCTTTTAAAAACTCGACTTTGAATGACACTGTAAATTTCCTGGAAAGAATTATTCGTGGCCCCTTGCATGATTCCTTTTAAAAAAAACTTTTCTGAAAACAATTAAGTGAGTATGCCATATATGTTTGTCCCACTACAAAATGCTACTACAAAATGCTTTGTCTTGGAATGAATCTGCCTTAACTTCTTTGACCTTTCTGATTTAAACAAAAAACAGAAAGTCTTGAAATAAAATCTTGCCAAACCTGATTGAATGGTTCCTGGAATTTCTGAATGGCAGTATTGATTTCTTGCTGAAAAAAATCCTTAAATGTATTGTTAATTTTAGCAAAAGCAAACCGACTTGAAAACTTGCCAAAAGGAGATTTTCTGAATTGACTGCCGATAATTCATACTTGCCAAAACAATCTTTTGCCAAAATTGATACTGTCTAAAACAGAACAGATTTTATGACAAAAATATGTTTGCAGAATTTATCTCTTTGTCAAAAATAAAGAGTTGAATTCTGAAATGAATTAATTGCTTTGCTTGGTTGATTTCTATAGATCATTCGAATTTATCCCATGTTCTTCTGGCGTGTGATTGTGTATTACATTCCCTTGGCTCACTAGTCACCATGCAGGCTTGAACCAAACTCCCATTTGAATGTGCACCAATTTCCAATGCATTTGCAAAATATTGATTGAGTATATCCCATGAAGTTGCTGCATACATGTATTTTTAAAACATTTGATACATGAATTTGCTGAACTGAATCATATCCCATCCATTAAAAAAACTGAAGTTGTGTTGATGTCATCACTATGTAATTCTTCACTTGCAGCTGCATTTGTTCATCTGGTTTACCATGCCACTTGTATTGTTGCCATATACCATCTATATGCTGCCATGATGAACCATTCTTAAAACTGATATGTCTGATCATTTGCATGTGTGTTAGTTTGGTTCATCTCCCATGTTTGCTACACCAACCTGAGTTGCACATGCTTGCTGTTTGTTTGAGATGCACAAATGTCATGTGTATAAATGTACTCGTGTTGACCTTAACTACCATTCTGGTTTTGCTGAAAAAAATTTGTCATCCATGCCATGTCTTCATCATTTATGCTTATCCATCCTATTTTCCGCAACCATATTTGGATGTGCAACCATATTGCTGTTAACATTGCACCTGTACCAGTTTTTGTTAGTTGCACCATGCTCTCTTCTTTGCTGAACCACCATAAATGCTGCACATGAATTTTGTCCATTGTCATACTTGTTTGGTTCGACCATGCTTTTCTGGCTTGATGTACTTTGTTGTATCACTAATGTCATTTCTTGTTTGCATTTTAGCTTGACCCTTCCTGTGTGGTGTTTGGTCTATCTTCACTTTCACCGGCTGAAATGTCACATATATTTGCTTTTCACTTTGAGATGTGTTCACTTTTTTTTCATGTGCACTGAGTCGATAAGGTCCACGTGGCTACTCCTCAGTTGCACACTGAATTGGCGTGGCAGTGCACACATGTATATATATACACGTGTGTATATGCAGCCATTCAGAAAATTTCTTGTCCCTGTACATATACAAACTGTCTAGACACAGTCGAATTTACAAATCAGATCAAGTCAGAAAAATGATGAGAAACACACCGAAATTCTGAGGCAAATAAATTTTAAAAATAAAATTTATATTTGCGCATATACAGTTTTATTTCTATTGCAGTGTACTGTGTGTGTGTTTCATGTGACAGGTAAGAAGATGATGACTGGACTGACTGTGAGCTACGAAGACTGAAGACAAAACTGACTGACTAGGAGGCTGGAGAAAGAAGACTAAAGAAGGAAGACAGCATGTGTCATTGTGTAAGTAACAGTGTCAATAAAATAGTGTGTATATTGAGTTGTATGTAAATGATCAGTGATGTAGTGAAGAGCTTTGTATAAGAATGAGAGAATTGTACAGATATTTGTAATAAACAAATTTGTTAGAAATAAAATATCATTCTTTTGTTGTCAAACAAACTTGTCTAATTTATTCAGTTAATTTACAAGTACAAATTCCTGTGAAGTGTTTAAATAGTGGAGTTATAAATAGTTGTACTGTTTGAATGTTTGAGATATAATATTATATTTAAATAAAATACTGTATGAGTATATGAATGTCTGTACAGTAGTATTCTATTTAAATATAAATATTATATTTCTGTCTGTGATAAATATATGAAACAGTACAGTAACAAACACATTTATAAAAATATATTTGGTTGTTATCATTAAACAAAAATCATATAATTGTGTATACAACACCGTTATATACAACAATCTCCCCCTTTTGATGATGAAAAACAAATATGAAGATTTTGAATATAATAAATGTGTTTGACAGTGAATATTGAACTCCCCCTATTTATTAGCTCCCCCTACAGCAGGCAACTCCCCCTATAATTGTGCATGAGTGAAATGAATGAATAATAAATTTTCAAAAGTAAAAATATTTATAAAATATTCACTCATAAATCAAAATCTCAATCCATTCTCCCCCTTTTGTTATCATCAAAAGGATTCAGAATTTTAAAATACAGATGAAAAATGACTAAAGATTTAATTTCAGCTTAAGAGGAAGAAAGGTCATCATAAATCACAATCAGTCAAACAAAAATCACAATAAACTAAGAACTGGTGGCATATTTCACATTGTAGAGAATGACGGATTTACGATGAATTTTATAAAAATGGAGAGAGTTTAAAAATATGAATATTTTCCAATTACTTCCAATAGAATTTTATAAATTTGAGCTCAAAAAACCAGTGATGGATTTGGACTATAGTTAATAATTCAATTTTAGTGACAAAATCGAATAATCTCAAATCCCAATCGCTATCAATCAACAAATCATAATACTTCATAAGATATTAACACATTTTACAGATTAGAACATGGATTGATAGGTTGGTTTTTATAAATACCAAGGAGAATTTCATATTAATTTTACTTTATAGCGCATTATTTCCTTTTTCTTTTTATCTTTTATTTAAGAGCACACCGACAATGCATAACCAGAGCTTGGATTTTTAAATGAGGTCAGTCGCAGCTTAAATTATAAGTTGTCTCTTAACCATGCATGACCAGAGCTTGGATTTTTAAATGAGGTTAGAGACACACTTATACATAAATTATATATTTTATCATTTTTTAGCTTTAAATAGAAAAACTCCTCGGTATATACAACCAATATGAATGACAGAAATGTGGTAAGTACAGAAATGGACTGTGAAATAAATTTCTAAATTAATTATATTATGAATTATGCTCGATTGTACTGGGATCATTGAAAAATTTCAGTTGTCACCAATTTTGAAAAAAATAACATAGTCCAGTTTCTATCACAAATATTTTCACTGTTTATTCACGATGATTTTTAAAAAAAATTAAACTCTCCACATTAATATAAAATTATCATGGATGGCAGAAGGATGATAGGTAATGAAGATGGTCGTGAAATAATTGCCAGTTCAAAGTATTATAATAAACGTTCAACTGTCATGAAAACCTAAATAACATCTCCTCTTGTTGTGAAAATATACTGCAATCACAATTCGTCACATTTTCAAAATCTGATACTAATTTTGACGAATTATATAAACAGTTCAATTTGGATATTGATTTCAATTTCTGAATGAATAATCAATACATAATTTTAAAATTGAAAATCAATTACAAGAGGAAGTTATATAGATTTATACAAGGGGAAAAAATGTGTATGGTGTCTATACAAGGTGAAAGTTCAAAAACCGATGGATGAAAAAGCTGATACCAATTGCAGTCCTTTATCGAGGAATTTATTCTCACCCTGGATATCTCAGATTAAAGAAATTTCAAACACAAAGCCCAAACCGACAAGATTACAAATTTGGCAAAATTATCAGAGCAGCAGTCAGATTAAAGCAGGCAGTTATTTGAAAACATTATCAGAGCAGCACAGAAAACATTATCACGGCAGACTTGTCAGAGGATGGTCACATAAGATCATTCATGGTCCAAGATTAGAAATACCGTTTATTTGAAATCATTTGAGGAATATGAAAAACTCTAGATTCAATGAATCGATCACACCAAATTATTAGTTTCACATTCAAGATATGTGTGTGATTTAGTAAATCAATAATTTCAAATGATTTCAAACAAACAGATAATCAAATCAAATAACCATGAAATACCAATAAATTTCAAGACCCAAATTTTTCAAGGAATTTTTTTTAAAAACAATTTCTAACAGGCACATGAGTAATTTCAGATCATTTACATCAAATTTAAGAGATATTCATGATCCAGAAAATTAAAAAATAATTTATTTGAAATCACTTGAATCAATGTCAAGTTTTGAGATATAATGAATCAGTCACACAAGATTTATAATATCAAATTTAAGAGGTATGTGAGATTCAGAATATCAAGTATTTCAGATGATTTCAAACAAATAGATTTCAACCACAAAATGATCATGAATATAAGATGAATTTCTAGATGTATCACTGTAATTCAAGACAAGTCAAAATATCCAAGCCAATCTGAAAATTTCTGAAATTATCACAACTGATAAATAACAGAGTGTACTGTAATGAGTATAATATTTTAAGCGTTTCCAATATGAATCGGAAGAAACTCAAAACAGCAGCGGTGTGTGAAATTCCACAAAATTTTCAGATCTTTAATTTTTTTTTTTTTAGAATTCAGATTAAGAGTGTTCAAGTTATAACATGAATGCTTCAGCACTGTTGGGAATTCATGGACAAGAAAATAAACTTCAAAGCAATTGCAGATATTTACAGGTTTAAATTCAAGATGTGGAAGTGATTAGAATGTGAGACTTTATTCAAATAAAGCAAATTTCCAGACAATTATCAATACTGCAATTGGAAGTAAAGAAAGCACAGAATAAGAAGAATATGGCAGTGACAAATAAAAACAAAATAATTAAAAGAAAGAAACAAGAAAGAGGATAAAAGAAGAAATACACTAAAAATATTTACAAAGATGAGTTCAGAGATTATACTTGAAATCCATGTAAACCATAATCCCCGATTCAGCAAGCTTGGCTAAGGAACTGTAAATAATCTGAAGATATGAAGCAGTTTGAATCCAGTTTCTCTTTAGCAAGGTAGTTCCTCAGCCTCCTTCGGTACCTAGCAGTTTGTAGAATCGAGTGGTCTAACAAAGGTTGTAAAACCACTCACAGTTTTGTTCATGTCTTTTGGTACCCAAATCTGTTTGTATAAAAATCCATTAAAATCAACTAAAGTACCCTTTGGAACCCAAATTCGTTTAGTTTTTCCAAAAATCATTTTATTTCTTTTTGGGTTCCAAAATGAATTAAATGAATTGTTATCAAACCAATTCTTATCTCGTTTGTGATTCAAAAACCTTTTGGAATTTTCAAAATTAAAATTTTCAAAATGACCCTTCTTGAAGCAGTTTACAGGATTTTTAAAATCACACGAGTTCAAATTTTCAAAATCATTTCTTTTCCCAAAACCAAGACCATTTTTATTTCCTGAAAAGAGTTGGTTTTTCAACAACATATTTAAAGATTTTTCTCCGTTAGAAAATTTGATTAGAGTTAATTCAAGTTGTTGAATTTTAGATTTAAGGTTAGAGTTTTCTTTAGATAGATTCGAACAACGATTAATGCTGATCTTTCTCTTTTCAGTATCATTCTGTTTCAACATCATATTTTCATTTTCAAGCAACTTGATTTTGGTCTTGGATTCAAGAATCTCAGATTCAAAAATAATTTATTTCTTAAATTCAAGTTTCTTGAAATTTTCAATCTCTTTTTCAAGCTCATTTAAAATCAAATCACTTTTCAACAAGCTTTCTTTTTCAGCAATTTCATGTTTGGAATTTTTGATGGCCTTAAAATTATTAAATTCATTTTGCAAAGAATTGTTTGAATCTTTTAGCTCAATCTCGTTATCTTTTAAAATAAGAATTTCCTCTTCAAGCTTTTGAATATTTTTATTGAGATGAACGAGATCAGTTTTCATTTTCAAACAATTTTCACGGTTAGAATTTTCTAATTTCATGACATTAGAAAGTATTGATTCCAAACACTTAATTTTGCTATTCAACTCAAGATTTTTAGATTTTAAGGATTTCTTTTTCTGATGGAGATTATCAACAGTTTTTGTTAAATCAGCACACATAAAAACCAAATCTTCATATGAGAAGCTTTCAATCTCATTGTCTGTTGAGTCTCCATCTTCTGATCTACTTGAATTTTCATCTGATTCTCCTTCCAAGCATAGATCTGAATCTGAGTTGATATTCTAGGGTTTTGAACTGCAGTTGTCAAATCTTCCATACTTTGTATTGAGAGTATCCCAAATTTCCTGTGCAGATAAACAATGGCAAATAAAATCAAACTGTTCAGTACTAAGATGATCAAATATAATTTTCATAGCATGAGCATTGAAAGTAATATATGCACAATCAAATCCATTGATAACAACATTCCAACATTTAATATTAACAGATTTTAAATAAAATTCCATTTTGGATTTCCAGTTTGAAAAATCTGTTCCATCGAAAATAGTTGGAGATGAACTGGACCGACTCTCACTAGACTGACAACTAGAATGATTCATTACTCTAGAGTTAATAGAATACCTGCTCTGATACCACTTGTTGGATCTAGATTAACACTAGAGGGGGGTGAATAGGGTTTATCACAGTTTTTAACTGAATTAAAAATCTAAGGAGATATATAATAATAAACAGATCATAGAATACAGCAGAAATAAAAAGCAGAAAGGAAATAACACACAGAGATACCCAGCTTCGGCAAAATCCTGCCTAATGCAGCATTCCTAAAGTTTCTACTAGGTGTTATAAACAGATCCCGCTTACAATCCCATGTAAACTCGCAGTGCCTGCTCCTGTCCTAACCCTACGCTCAAAACTCTAGACTGTTCTAATCCCCTAGAACAGATTTCCCCTTATTACAACCCCGTAACCAATAACCCAGATTTTACAGACTCTGTCAACTGTCAGTTAACCCCTAATTGAATCCTATAATTTGTATAGACTTCTAGAAACTGTTTGATCGATTTTACAACACAATTTAAAACGACAAAAATAAAATAAACACAAAATTAAAACCCTAGGAGTTAAAACCAAAAGGTTATCCCCTTTTAATACTCAAAAAAAAAACTTGGCCGGCCCATTAGTATGAGTGCACCATTTATTCCTTATTCTCGTTCACTTTCCTTTTGAGGAAATACAGAAGTGGCGGCGGCTCTGAATTCCAAAGCTAGGGTTTCAGCTTTCTCCCCAAATCAGATCGATGTTGTGATGAATTGCTTCTGGTATTTTCTCTGGTGCCTCGAATGTATTGATAGCTTCTTTATCTTCCTCGATCGAATTGATTTGGATTCTCTCTCTTGATCGAAACCTTCTGAAAACTGTGAGTATATCTGAATGTTAATCTCTCTGTTCTTTTAATGATTGGTGCTTGGATTTCAATGAAGCCTATGATGAAAATGGTATGAATAAATATAGGGTAGAATCGAACCCTAGAACTCTGATTTCACGTTTATGGCTTGACTGAATTTGCGGGTTTCCCCTTTTGATTGGCTTTTAAAAACTCGACTTTGAATGACACTGTAAATTTCTTGGAAAGAATTATTCGTGGCCCCTTGCATGATTCCTTTTAAAAAAAAAATCTGAAAACAATTAAGTGAGTATGCCATATATGTTTGTCCCACTACAAAATGCTTTGTCTTGAAATGAATCTACCTTAACTTCTTTGACCTTTCTGATTTAAACAAAAAACAGAAAGTCTTGAAATAAAATCTTGCCAAACCAGATTGAATGGTTCCTGGAATTTCTGAATGGCAGTATTGATTTCTTTCTGAAAAAAAATCCTCTTGCCAAAAAATGTATTATTAATTTTAGCAAAAGCAAATCGACTTGAAAACTAGCCAAAAGGAGATTTTCTGAATTGACTGCCGATAATTCGTACTTGCCAAAACAATCTTTTGCGCCATGCTCTCTTCTTTGCTGAACCACCATGAATGCTGCACATGAATTTTGTCCATTGTCATACTTGTTTGGTTCGACCATGATTTTTTGGCTTGATGTACTTTGCTGTATCACTAATGTCATTTCTTGTTTGCATTTTAGCTCGACCCTCCCTGTGTGATGTTTGGTCTATCTTCACTTTCACCGGCTGAAATGTCACATATATTTGCTTTTCACTTTGAGATGTGTTCACTTTTTTTCATGTGCACTGAGTCGAGAAGGTCCACGTGGCTACTCCTCGGTTGCACACTGAATTGGTGTGGCAGTGCACACGTGTATATATATACACGTATGTATATGCAGCCATTCAGAAAAATTCTTGTCCATGTACATATACAAACTGTCTAGACACAGTCGAATTTACAAATCAGATCAAGTCAAAAAAATGATGAGAAACATACCGAAATTCTGAGGTAAATAAATTTTAAAAATAAAATTTATATTTGCCTATATATAGTTTTATTTCTATTGCAGTGTACTGTGTGTGTGTTTCATGTGACAGGTAAGAAGATGATGACTGGACTGACTGTGAGCTATGAAGACTGAAGACAGAACTGACTGACTAGGAGGCTGGTGGAAGAAGACTAAAGAGGGAAGACAGCGTGTGTCATTGTATAAGTAACAGTGTCAATAAAATAGTGTGTATATTGAGTTGTATGTAAATGATCAGTGATGTAGTGAAGAGCTTTGTATAAGAATGTGAGAATTGTACAGCTATTGTAATAAACAAATTTGTTTGAAATAAAATATCATTCTATTGTTGTCAAACAAACTTTTCTAATTTATTCAGTTTATTTACAAGTACAAATTCCTGTGAAGTGTTTAAATAGTGGAGTTATAAATAGTTGTACTGTTTGAATGTTTGAGATATAATATTATATTTAAATAAAATATTGTATGGGTATATGAATGTCTATACGGTAGTATTCTATTTAAATATAAATATTATATTTCTGTCTGTGATAAATATATGAAACAGTACAGTAACAAACACATTTATAAAAATATATTTGGTTGTTATCATCAAACAAAAATCATATAATTGTGTATACAACACTGTTATATACAACATGGTGTTCCTAGCATCCTATGACTTTGAGTTTTCTTATACCCCTGGAAAGGGTAATGTGGTGGCGAACGCATTGAGTAGGCAGAGGGTGGCCTTAAGTCCTCTGTTTGTGGAGAGGAGAAGCTTGGAGTTTATATCGACTTTCGATTTCAGACCCCCCACCGAGTTTATACCTGGTTTATTAGCATCACTGGAGGTGCGACCTACTCTTATGGATCAGATAGGAGCTTCGCAGCGAGAGGATCCACAGATTTTAGACATCTTGGATAGGCTCAGTAGAGGGAAGACTTCTAGTCACCTCAGTAGATATTCCACAGACGATAAAGGGTTGTTGCGGCGATATGGAAGGCTTTATGTTCCTCAGTTGGGAGTCTGTTGAGGATAATCCTAGAGGAAGCCAATCATTTTAAGATGACTATTCATCCAAGCGGTGATAAGATGTATAGAGATAGGAAGAGGGTTTTCTTTTGGGCTGGGATAAAGAAAGATGTGGGGGAGTTTGTTTCTCAATGTTTGATTTGCCAGTAAGTCAAAGCTGAGCAAAAGAAGCCCGGTGGTTTACTTCATCCTTTGGAGGTCCCACGGCGGAAGTGGGAGAGCGTCTTTATGGATTTCATTGATGGTTTGCCAAGATCGAGAAAAGGCAACACCAGCATTTGGGATATAGTAGACAAGCTTACTAAGAGCGCTCCTTTCATTCCAGTTAAGAGTAAGAGAATGGCATCATGGTTAATAGCAATTTACGTTTGTGAGAAGTCCGTCTTCATGGAGTACCTTCTAGTATCGTAAGGGATCGCGACCCCATTTTCACCAGTGAATTTTGGAGGAGCTTGCAAGAAGCATTAGGTACACAGTTGTGTTTGAGTACCGCTTATCACCCTCAGACCGATGGACAGACGGAAAGCGTGAATAGAGTCCTTGAGGATCTTTTAAGACTGTGTATCCTAGACTTCAGAGGGACTTAGGAAGAGCATCTTCCTTTTGTAGAGTTCGCCTACAACAACAGTTATCAAGCTAGCATTGGCATGGCACCCTTCGAAGCATTATATGGACGATCCTATAGATCACCGACTTGTTAGTGGGAATCTACAGAAAGACTTCTACTTGGACCGAATATGGTTAGAGAAACTTCCGAAAAGATTGATCTTGTTAGACGGCTAATGAAGACAGATCAGGATTAGCAGAAGTCCTACGTAGATAGGAGAAGGACTAACATTGAGTTTGAGGTAGGAGACATGGTTTTCATTAAGGTATCACCATTAAGGAATGTGGTTAGCTTTAGATATGTGGGGAAATTGGCACCAAGATTTGTAGAACCGTTTCCCATAACAGAAAGGATTGGCCAAATGGCCTATAGAGTAAAGCTATCAGAGAGACTGTTCGGCGTTCATGATGTTTTCACGTTTCTGATTTACGGAAGTGCTTGCATGACATTGCAGAAGTAGATAAACCGAGTATACTTGAGGAAGTAGAGGTGGAACGGGAGGCGATAGTTAAGCGAGTTCCTACTCGAATTCTTGGATCGGAGGTCAAGAAGCTACGCAATTGAGAAGTCAAGTTGATGAAAGTTCGGTGGGGAGATAACCAAGAAGATGCAACTTGGGAGAGCGAAGGCAAGATTCGCGCTTTGTACCCTTCTCTTTTAAAGGGTAAGTCCTCAACTTCTTTTCCAAATCTTTTATTCATGCTTGTTTCTATCATTTAAAGAAAACGCTATCTATCAAATCTTCGACCTTTAGGTAGGAATCCCATGGATGTAAACACGTGTTTGAGACATGTTATGTTTGATGGATACAAGTGGATGCAAGTGTTTTCTAGTGGTTGCTCGTGGATGCATATACACACACATTAGGCACTAGATCGGCTCAATCACCCTCATACTGCATATGGATGTGTGTGCATTTTTCTTCTTTAAATGGATGAAAGTGGGTGTATCATCATATGGATGTTGCATTTGGATGAATGACTATGCACATATATAGAACTTATATATTATAATAAGATTATTTGCATACATGTTGGATTCATGGCACTAACATACATTGCATTAAGGAGGTCGACTGAATCAGTAGACCGCCTAATCTTTCGCATTAGTATTGGGACATATACACACACCTTTGCATATATTCATATAAGTATTAGAAGCTTTTAAGGACAATGGATGCCTGTGATTGGTGGATGAATAGATGGGTGATGGATGTTAGGATATACATTCTTCTTAACTTAGAGTTTTTAGGGACAAATTCCTATGAGTAGGCGAGTATGTAACACCCCGTAATTTAATAATACATTAAGATGATAAACTAAATAATACTTAATTAAATATTCATAATTAAGTGAAACGGACTGCACCGTTGCGCTCTCTAGGAATTCTGGTCAAAATAGACACCTGGTTTGCGTAAAACAGACACTGTATGAAGAAGTTATTAAGGTTTGAAGTTTGTATACACACAAGAGAAATATACATAAAAAACTATTCCAGAATTCAAAATATTTCAAAATCCGACAGTAGAGGGGAAGCGGTAAAATTCCCTCCCATGGATGTCGACCCCATCAAGGTAGTGTCGATCCATGAGTCAACCCCATCAATGGGGTGTCGCTGTGACGGCAAGGAATTTCGCTCGGTCCGAACCAGTCGCTAAACCGATCCAGGCCGTTCGAAACGCCTTATCGTTTGAGAACAGGACAAAACAGAACGCATACAGAAGAACGTTTCATTGTATATTACAACAATGCATCAGATTACAAGAATATACAGAGTATAAAAGAATATTACACAGAAATATCAGAGATTTAAATTACATTTAAATACATCGCAGCGGAAAATAATACAATACACAACTAGAAGAGATATACGGATACAAAGCTTTCCGGATATCGTTCCAGCTGTAAACCAGGATCCTGTGAATATAAATCTGCAAAAACCAAAACTACTAGCTGCCCGTGTCAAAATAAGGGCACCCAGAGTTTAGGTTAAAACAATAAACTCCAGGTCAGTCATGTGACTGGTGTGAGAACTAAAAATAGTTATTAATCTTTATTTTTAAATCATTAGGTAAATCAAGGGACCACGCCGTATAACACGGAACGGGTTTCCTCCCAAGAATACCAGTGCATAAAACAAACAGCGCAATGCTAAATAAAGAAAAATGAAGCTGTTATAAGACCCAGGTCCTATCACACAATGCAACGCAAGCCGGGGGATAGGGTTTTCCCTTATAACAGCCAAAGAATGCTTGATACGTTTTAAAACAAATCGTTTGATACTATTATAAGTGCATAGTGTATAAAACAACTTCAAATCATAAGTATCAATCATAGGCGACATGAGCGTCCCATGCCACTATGTCACCATATATAGGTTTACAAATAAAACCGCAAAGTCACGTATTTGGAAATTGGATTTCCATCTATGAATCGAGGCAAAAGATAGTCCTCAACCGATTCGAGACTGCCTAGCCCGAGTCTCAGGCAAGCACGCAGGCAAGCCTTGGAGCGACAGGGCCGGTCCACCGATGTGGATTATTATACCTGAGCACTACGTTTCGCCGCCCTTTGGGGCGTAAGCGAGCCAACGAATGACTCCATCGGACCCGGATCGTCCGATCTAACCGAGGCGCCTCGCAACAGCAACAACCACATAAGTCAAACTCGTCAGGGCGTGTAAAACCACTGACGCCACTTTTAGCTATGAGGAAACGTAGGCCCTCCCTGAGGTCCGTCTCCCGTTTTTGGTTCATACCGGGTGCGAAACACGCGAAGTAAACGTTACACAAAGCTACGCCACAAAGGCCGTGCTTTGATCATCACCACAAGACTTTGCTTTTCAACAGAAGCCTCGACCATTTGCATCTTAGCATGCCACACAGGCAAACCACTCTATGCAACCGATATCAGTCACACAGAATGAAATCCAATGTCAGACACACAGTCCATTTACAAGTCCGTTCTGGGTCTGAACGAAACCGGAGGCACCTAGTACCCCGCATATCCATCGATCTCCAAGTACGTCTGGACGACCACCAACTGTTTCCATCTTCTTGGGTGTACAGCCCAATCAAGATCATCAGTAATTACCCAAACGACGTGAAGACCTCCGGTCTTCGACCATCGTCTTCATCTTCGACTTATCGTCGTATCAGTTATTCAGAATGGGATAAACCCGGTCTTTCCAAATAACTCGCGTATATTTTAAATAAGTGTTACAAAAACACAACATACGCCTCATTCCAATTCATCAGTCACTAACCGTAAATTAATCAAGAGAATAATTCCCCAAATATTAACCCCGAAGGCCGAAACCAACATCAGATCAATATCCAGAAAACCGTTCTGCTTAGCTAACCGACAGTTAGTTTCTGATTTCACATTCATAGGGAAAGGTTCCCATTGATTTTATCCAAGATAAAATTCCTGAATTTATTCTCTAATCTTCCTTTGAATTTCGATTCAACTAGTCGGAATTAGCGAACCTTACCGAAGTAATCAGTGGTTTTAATTTCCCAATCCCAACCTATTCATCCCATGAAGTAAAACTGGTAATACTTCATATCTAACACCACGGTGTTATCGGTAAATTCAATTACCATTTCACGTTCAAATCTAATTAAAGATTTAACTAACGCTTGGAGCAAAACTGGTGATACTCCGTCTCGATTATTTCAATCTAATTAAAGATTCATTAAAACTCCACTTAGTTTTAATCTTTGACTGGGTTAAAGAATCAGTGTCATTTAAAACACGGTTCACGATAAACCCAAATCCACATTCCATTAATTATCGGGTTAAAGAACGAGCGTTATTTAAAACACTGTCCACGATAAACCCAAAAATCAATATCCATTCAATTTCCTATTAAATATTATTTAATTGGTACATTTCATTAAATCTAAATAAAAAGATTTAATCTTTTCTCAACTGGATTCAAGAACAGTGTTAGTGAAGACACCATTCACGACAAACCCAAATCACATTTGATATTCAATATAAGGCTCTGAATAGAAAATATATCGGCTTATATTCAATATCAAATTCCACGATTAACAAATGTCGTATTGGAAATAACGATATAAATATCTTTCAAATTTCCATAACAACATCTGTATAATCACGGATTTCAACCTCGAAATATTCCGAAGACAATTTCGATTCAAATCCACTCCAATGCAATCATTGGAAATTCTGGTTATTTCTAAAACCCTTTCTCAAATTCAATTTATTTATTTAAAAATAAATAGAATTATATTTCTAGTTCAAAACTAGTTCATTTCGATAAAAATCTATTTTTATCTTTTCAAATATGGAGTTTTTCATCCCAATCCTTTCTAAATCATTTCTTATGATTTTACACAAATTATTACTATTTTTAATAATTTTATCAAGGCCCGTACAGTCGATTTCCATCAACGGCCATCGAACTGCACTTACAGCGACCTTTTTCGAATTTGATTTGGACGTATCTCCAAATCCAACCGTTAGATTTCAAATTTCTAACATTCGTTAGAAAGCTCTTTTCGATACGAACCCAACGGTTCCGGTTTTAGGAGAATCCGACGGTCGGATCTCCCGCAATGTCCGTTTGAAATAAATGGTCGAAATTCACGAACTGCCGCGGCGCGGCGCGTTCTATTCAGGCCATTATATTATATATATAATATATATAATATATTTCGTCGATTTCTATTTAAAACGAATTATATAAATAGTTTTAAATTCGATTCAAAAGCAATTTCAACTTCCGTTTCAATTCAATTCATTTCGAAATCGTTTTCAATTCAATTCATTTCGAAATCGTTTTCAATTCAATTCATTTCGAAATCGTTTTCAAATCGATATAGATATCGTTCACGTCAAAATGGCGTCAATCTAATCAACACGGCTTCATAAATTTCTATTTTCAAATATTCTATTTCAAATATTTCTTTTTCAAAATAGTTGTTATCAAAATATTTCGTTCAACACATGACCAATCTCAATGGATGAGTACTGTCAACACATGAACTTTTATTTTATATCGATAAAGATGTAAATTTTATTACTAAAATATTTCGTTCAACACATGACCAATCTCAATGGATGAGTACTGTCAACACATGAACTTTTATTTTATATGGATAAAGATGTAAAATTTATTACTAAAATATTTCGTTCAACACATGACCAATCTCAATGGATGAGTACTGTCAACACATGAACTTTTATTTTATAATATTCTTTATTTTTCAAATTGGAATGAGGCCCAATCAATTACCATATAAAGTTAATTATATGGATTTTCATACAACAGATGTATATAATAACATTGAAAATAATCAACCATCAACCAAAGTGCACTACACTGTAAAAGCATCAAATATAGATATTCAACGCTTATAACAGCCTGTCAATCAATCGATCGACATATTTAATCAATCAGGATGAGTGAACTTCAAATTTCATCCCAACACCCGTGTGGGGTTTCAAACAATCAAACACATATTTTATTTGTGCTGTTGGGCGATGTGTAAAATTTATCGTCCCAATCAATGTCATTCAAATAGGTGTACATAAACAAACCGTCTGGTTTGTAAATGAATATTCTATTTTATTCACTTCACGTTAAAAATTATATTTTTAACGATATAACATTTTATTTCAACCTACGAATTTCTATTCAATTCATTCTTTAAATAAAATGATATTTTTATTTTTCTAACTTATTTTAGAAAATTTCGGCGGCATAACGGCACGATACTAGAAACGGGACAAGGCCTAGCCTTATCCCCGGACTAGTGAAGGCCCACGCCATTCACACATCAAATTCTAATCAATTCAAGTTCACCAAATAACCCAATTCAAATCAAATAATCTAACCAACTACATAACCAAACAAACAAGTCCATGGTATGTGGACGGGTGTCGGGTGCTTCTAATAAGCACCGTCTGCATCCTAGTATATATATAACTAGAAAAATAGAATTTGAGTGAGAAGTTCTCACCGATAGCTATCCTATCATCTTGACTCTTCTTCTCGCCTTTTTATCGTCTTCTTGTGCCCGTAGTCACTACATATATAAAAATCACACATTTTTATATTTCGTTGTCTTTGAAATAAAAATCACATTTTTATTTATTCACTTGCAATTCAAAAATCATATTTCTATTCCGATATCATATAGATAAAAATTCCATTTCGAAAATATTTATTTCGCCTTTATAAAAATAAAGTTTTCGCCTTTATATAAAATAAAGATTTCGCCTTTTTCAAAATAAAGATTTCATCATTATAAAAATATCTACTTTATTTCAACGTATATAAAATAAAAATCAGATTTTTATTTCGCCACATATACAAAGGTGATATTTTTATCTTCTCTATCCCATAAAGATCATATTTTTAATAATCCTATCATGCAAAAATTATATTTTGACATCACCTATATAGTAAAGACTATATTTTTAATACTTTAAAAAATATAAAAATCATATTTTTTATACTTTAAAAATATAAAAATCATATTTTTACTTTCATGTTATATAAAAGATTACATTTTTAACACATTAAAAATCTCATCTTGCATATAAAATCTATTCTTTGTATTGGTAAAAATCTATTCTTTGTATTGGTAAAGATCGAGCCTTTATCGCTATAAAAACATCATAAAAATCGAATTTTTAGTTCACTATTCAATATATAAAAATCGAATTTTTAGTTCACTATTCAATATATAAAAATCGAATATTTAGTTCACTATTCAATATATAAAAATCGAATTTTTAGTTCACTATTCAATATATAAAGATTATATTTCTAATATAAAGATTATATTTTTAATATTCCTATGATGTAAAAATTATATTTTTATTGCTTTTAAAAATATAAAAATCATATCTTACATCTTTTACTTAATAAAAATCCCGTCTTTTCTATTTTAAAGATCAAATCTTTTTCCTTTTAAAGTTAAAACCTTTTTAAAGTTAAAGCCTTTTTTTCTTTTTAAAGTTAAATTTTTTTTTTCTTTTTAAAGTTAAAACTTTTTTTCTTTAAATCAGTTTTATGACATTTAAAAAATCAGTTTTATGACATTTAAAAAAACAGTTTTATGACATTTAAAAAACAGTTTTATGACATTTAAAAAAACAGTTTTATGACATTTAAAAAAACAGTTTTATGACATTTAAAAAAACAGTTTTAATATGCCCAAAAAAAACAGTTTTTAAATCCCTAAAATCGAAATTAGTTTTAACGAATTAAAATAAAAATGAAATACAATAAAATACTTACAATATTTCGAAGAAGGGGGGGGGGGGAGAAGGCGTCGGCGGCAGGAGGCCTGGTGGCGTTGATCTGAGGGCGGCGGAGTTGCTTTCCGGCGATGGGTTTAGGGGGGGGGGGGGTTTCGCGACGTATCGAAGAGGGGGGGAAAAAGGAGGGCACGCGGTTGTCGAGGTCTTCGAGGGGGAGGGCCTGATCGGAGCCGCGTCCGCTCCGGTGGCGCGATGGCCATCGCCTGGCGGCGCGTTTCCCCCCTTCCCCTTTGTTTTTTTTTTTTTATTTTACTGAAGAATGATCGGGGGGGGCCAGAAGGTTTTAAGGGAGAGAGATATTATATATATATATATATTTATCCTAAAGAGTTGACTTTCACATACGACCTCGAAACGAGGCCCACCGCCTATCGTCCATAGCGTTTTACCCCCATTCCGAACACAATGGGATATGTATCGCAAGCTTATTTGATTGTTACAATCAGTTTCCGTTAAATTTACATTTAGATCACTATTTTGAATTTTAAACGTACATTTCGAATTACCGGGGTCACATACCAACTCTAAAAATTCTAGAAAAATATTTTCTAGCTTCGTATTGACGATACGGTCCTAACAAAACTAGTTTCGTCGAATTCTGAGACCGTTGGAAAAATGGCCAATTTCCAGTCGATTAAAATCAACTGAAATGGTCAAAACACGTTTTCCTTTGCCACGCTCACATATTGATTCGAAAAATTATGAAATTTGAAATCTAGCAATAACTTTACACTGCGGATCCAACAAAAGTGGTTTCGTCGAAATCCGAGGTCGTTTGCAAAATGTCCATTTTTAAGAGCCTGAATTCCATAGCGACTATTCAGAATTTTCAACTGGACATATCTCTCAATTTTTAAAGTGAAATCTCAGTTTCTTACATCCGTTAGAAAGATATTATCAATTAGATCCTAATGTTTTTGGTTTCACTAAAATCCTGTTTGTTTTGCACTCGGTACATTCAATTGAAGTTTGAAATCGAATTATCGAACTACCGCGCCATTTTCAATTCTATTTATAATTATATATAAATATTTATATTCTAACGACGACGTATATAATATATACGTCGAATTATATTCAAAATAAATTTTCTCGTCGATATTATTTAAAATAATCTATTTTAAATATTCAAAATTCGCTAAAATTGCCAAAATAAAAATTTTAAACTGGCCCAGATTTTCGGGTTATTACAATCTCCCCCACTTAAAACTTTTCGTCCCCGAAAAGGAACAAAGTCGAAAGTGGTTTGATTAATCAACTCTACGTTCGATCCGGCTTTCATTCTCCAACTCTTTAGTTTCTGAGAATTTTCAAATTTTCAAAAATTTGGCTAACACCCTAAATTTTCGAAAAATTTCGCCATAACCTCCCCTGCACCGGGAGCATCGGGGAATTTCAAATAGCTTCCCCGGTCCTTCAGATCTCAAAAAGAAAAAGAAAAAGCCAAGCGGCTAGCCAATAGGCTCACAAAATCATGATCACCCAAACAAAACAGGAAATTATGTAGTAAACATGTACCTATTTGTCGGGCAAACAAATTTTATTCTCTGCTCTAGCCTCCTTGCTATGACCTGTTCAATGATATACATGTATATGCAAGCAGATGCGACCAATTTTCAATACAGTTCAATATTCGGTTCAATTAGGCTAAATGGCTAAAAATTAGCAAACAAATAAACAAACAACACAAACATCAATCAATTAGTGAATTTAACGTTTCAAATTCATACTTTTGATATATAGTCAAAAATCAGATTTTTGATGCCAAATCACAACAATAGGCCCTATCTAATTTTGGTTCTCCCACCAGTCAATAGGAAATATATAGATATCACACCTTCGAAACACGAATACCAATTCTGATGATGTTCGAACTATCATCAGAATCATCTCCGGGCGTCTAGAGTGTGATTCTATATCTATCCAGTATATTAAAACTTCGAATAGACGCTAGCTAGGCGCATACGAAAAATCTTTATATATTGGACTGTCCTAATCAATATAAATAAATAATCAAATACGATTTAGTGATTTAGATTTGCAAAACAAATTTTGTTTTCATTTTTAAAAATATACTCTTCACACTCGTTCTAGGATACTACTGATCCCATCTCTAACGAGTCATTCCCATTGGATATTACTAATCCAATCATCTGATGAATTCTTTCATTCGGTTCTAATGTGTCTTGTTCTCTAAGCTTTGTAAACCAAAGCTCTGATACCAACTGTGACGGCAAGGAATTTCGCTCGGTCCGAACCAGTCGCTAAACCGATCCAGGCCGTTCGAAACGCCCTATCGTTTGAGAACAGGACAAAACAGAACGCATACAGAAGAACGTTTCATTGTATATTACAACAATGCATCAGATTACAAGAATATACAGAGTATAAAAGAATATTACACAGAAATATCAGAGATTTAAATTACATTTAAATACATCGCAGCGGAAAATAATACAATACACAACTAGAAGAGATATACGGATACAAAGCTTTCCGGATATCGTTCCAGCTGTAAACCAGGATCCTGTGAATATAAATCTGCAAAAACCAAAACTACTAGCTGCCCGTGTCAAAATAAGGGCACCCAGAGTTTAGGTTAAAACAATAAACTCCAGGTCAGTCATGTGACTGGTGTGAGAACTAAAAACAGTTATTAATCTTTATTTTTAAATCATTAGGTAAATCAAGGGACCACGCCGTATAACACGGAACGGGTTTCCTCCCAAGAATACCAGTGCATAAAACAAACAGCGCAATGCTAAATAAAGAAAAATGAAGCTGTTATAAGACCCAGGTCCTATCACACAATGCAACGCAAGCCGGGGGATAGGGTTTTCCCTTATAACAGCTAAAGAATGCTTGATACGTTTTAAAACAAATCGTTTGATACTATTATAAGTGCATAGTGTATAAAACAACTTCAAATCATAAGTATCAATCATAGGCGACATGAGCGTCCCATGCCACTATGTCACCATATATAGGTTTACAAATAAAACCGCAAAGTCACGTATTTGGAAATTGGATTTCCATCTATGAACCGAGGCAAAAGATAGTCCTCAACCGATTCGAGACTGCCTAGCCCGAGTCTCAGGCAAGCGCGCAGGCAAGCCTTGGAGCGACAGGGCCGGTCCACCGATGTGGATTATTATACCTGAGCACTACGTTTCGCCGCCCTTTGGGGCATAAGCGAGCCAACGAATGACTCCATCGGACCCGGATCGTCCGATCTAACCGAGGCGCCTCGCAACAGCAACAACCACATAAGTCAAACTCGTCAGGGCGTGTAAAACCACTGACGCCACTTTTAGCTAGGAGGAAACGTAGGCCCTCCCTGAGGTCCGTCTCCCGTTTTTGGTTCATACCGGGTGCGAAACACGCGAAGTAAACGTTACACAAAGCTACGCCACAAAGGTCGTGCTTTGATCATCACCACAAGACTTTGCTTTTCAACAGAAGCCTCGACCATTTGCATCTTAGCATGCCACACAGGCAAACCACTCTATGCAACCGATATCAGTCACACAGAATGAAATCCAATGTCAGACACACAGTCCATTTACAAGTCCGTTCTGGGTCTGAACGAAACCGGAGGCACCTAGTACCCCGCATATCCATCGATCTCCAAGTACGTCTGGACGACCACCAACTGTTTCCATCTTCTTGGGTGTACAACCCAATCAAGATCATCAGTAATTACCCAAACGACGTGAAGACCTCCGGTCTTCGACCATCGTCTTCATCTTCGACTTATCGTCGTATCAGTTATTCAGAATGGGATAAACCCGGTCTTTCCAAATAACTCGCGTATATTTTAAATAAGTGTTACAAAAACACAACATACACCTCATTCCAATTCATCAGTCACTAACCGTAAATTAATCAAGAGAATAATTCCCCAAATATTAACCCCGAAGGCCGAAACCAACATCAGATCAATATCCAGAAAACCGTTCTGCTTAGCTAACCGACAGTTAGTTTCTGATTTCACATTCATAGGGAAAGGTTCCCATTGATTTTATCCAAGATAAAATTCCTGAATTTATTCTCTAATCTTCCTTTGAATTTCGATTCAACTAGTCAGAATTAGCGAACCTTACCGAAGTAATCATTGGTTTTCATTTCCCAATCCCAACCTATTCATCCCATGAAGTAAAACTGGTAATACTTCATATCTAACACCACGGTGTTATCGGTAAATTCAATTACCATTTCACGTTCAAATCTAATTAAAGATTTAACTAACGCCTGGAGCAAAACTGGTGATACTCCATCTCGATTATTTCAATCTAATTAAAGATTCATTAAAACTCCACTTAGTTTTAATCTTTGACTGGGTTAAAGAATCAGTGTCATTTAAAACACGGTTCACGATAAACCCAAATCCACATTCCATTAATTATCGGGTTAAAGAACGAGCGTTATTTAAAACACTGTCCACGATAAACCCAAAAATCAATATCCATTCAATTTCCAATTAAATATTATTTAATTGGTACATTTCATTAAATCTAAATAAAAAGATTTAATCTTTTCTCAACTGGATTCAAGAACAGTGTTAGTGAAGACACCATTCACGACAAACCCAAATCACATTTGATATTCAATATAAGGCTCTGAATAGAAAATATATCGGCTTATATTCAATATCAAATTCCACGATTAACAAATGTCGTATTGGAAATAACGATATAAATATCTTTCAAATTTCCATAACAACATCTGTATAATCACGGATTTCAACCTCGAAATATTCCGAAGACAATTTCGATTCAAATCCACTCCAATGCAATCATTGGAAATTCTGGTTATTTCTAAAACCCTTTCTCAAATTCAATTTATTTATTTAAAAATAAATAGAATTATATTTCTAGTTCAAAACTAGTTCATTTCGATAAAAATCTATTTTTATCTTTTCAAATATGGAGTTTTTCATCCCAATCCTTTCTAAATCATTTCTTATGATTTTACACAAATTATTACTATTTTTAATAATTTTATCAAGGCCCGTACAGTCGATTTTCATCAACGGCCATCGAACTGCACTTACAGCGACCTTTTTCGAATTTGATTTGGACGTATCTCCAAATCCAACCGTTAGATTTCAAATTTCTAACATTCGTTAGAAAGCTCTTTTCGATACGAACCCAACGGTTCCGGTTTTAGGAGAATCCGACGGTCGGATCTCCCGCAATGTCCGTTTGAAATAAATGGTCGAAATTCACGAACTGCCGCGGCGCGGCGCGTTCTATTCAGGCCATTATATTATATATATAATATATTTCGTCGATTTCTATTTAAAACGAATTATATAAATAGTTTTAAATTCGATTCAAAAGCAATTTCAACTTCCGTTTTAATTCAATTCATTTCGAAATCGTTTTCAATTCAATTCATTTCGAAATCGTTTTCAAATCGATATAGATATCGTTCACGTCAAAATGGCGTCAATCTAATCAACACGGCTTCATAAATTTCTATTTTCAAATATTCTATTTCAAATATTTCTTTTTCAAAATAGTTGTTATCAAAATATTTCGTTCAACACATGACCAATCTCAATGGATGAGTACTGTCAACACATGAACTTTTATTTTATATCGATAAAGATGTAAATTTTATTACTAAAATATTTCGTTCAACACATGACCAATCTCAATGGATGAGTACTGTCAACACATGAACTTTTATTTTATATCGATAAAGATGTAAAATTTATTACTAAAATATTTCGTTCAACACATGACCAATCTCAATGGATGAGTACTGTCAACACATGAACTTTTATTTTATAATATTCTTTATTTTTCAAATTGGAATGAGGCCCAATCAATTACCATATAAAGTTAATTATATGGATTTTCATACAACACATGTATATAATAACATTGAAAATAATCAACCATCAACCAAAGTGCACTACACTGTAAAAGCATCAAATATAGATATTCAACGCTTATAACAGCCTGTCAATCAATCGATCGACATATTTAATCAATCAGGATGAGTGAACTTCAAATTTCATCCCAACACCCGTGTGGGGTTTCAAACAATCAAACACATATTTTATTTGTGCTGTTGGGCGATGTGTAAAATTTATCGTCCCAATCAATGTCATTCAAATAGGTGTACATAAACAAACCGTCTGGTTTGTAAATGAATATTCTATTTTATTCACTTCACGTTAAAAATTATATTTTTAACGATATAACATTTTATTTCAACCTACGAATTTCTATTCAATTCATTCTTTAAATAAAATGATATTTTTATTTTTCTAACTTATTTTAGAAAATTTCGGCGGCATAACGGCACGATACTAGAAACGGGACAAGGCCTAGCCTTATCCCCGGTCTAGTGAAGGCCCACGCCATTCACACATCAAATTCTAATCAATTCAAGTTCACCAAATAACCCAATTCAAATCAAATAATCTAACCAACTACACAACCAAACAAACAAGTCCATGGTATGTGGACGGGTGTCGGGTGCTTCTAATAAGCACCGTCTGCATCCTAGTATATATATAACTAGAAAAATAGAATTTGAGTGAGAAGTTCTCACCGATAGCTATCCTATCATCTTGACTCTTCTTCTCGCCTTTTTATCGTCTTCTTGTGCCCGTAGTCACTACATATATAAAAATCACACATTTTTATATTTCGTTGTCTTTGAAATAAAAATCACATTTTTATTTATTCACTTGCAATTCAAAAATCATATTTCTATTCCGATATCATATAGATAAAAATTCCATTTCGAAAATATTTATTTCGCCTTTATAAAAATAAAGTTTTCGCCTTTATATAAAATAAAGATTTCGCCTTTTTCAAAATAAAGATTTCATCATTATAAAAATATCTACTTTATTTCAACGTATATAAAATAAAAATCAGATTTTTATTTCGCCACATATACAAAGGTGATATTTTTATCTTCTCTATCCCATAAAGATCATATTTTTAATATTCCTATCATGCAAAAATTATATTTTGACATCACCTATATAGTAAAGACTATATTTTTAATACTTTAAAAAATATAAAAATCATATTTTTTATACTTTAAAAATATAAAAATCATATTTTTACTTTCATGTTATATAAAAGATTACATTTTTAACACATTAAAAATCTCATCTTGCATATAAAATCTATTCTTTGTATTGGTAAAAATCTATTCTTTGTATTGGTAAAGATCGAGCCTTTATCGCTATAAAAACATCATAAAAATCGAATTTTTAGTTCACTATTCAATATATAAAAATCGAATTTTTAGTTCACTATTCAATATATAAAAATCGAATTTTTAGTTCACTATTCAATATATAAAAATCGAATTTTTAGTTCACTATTCAATATATAAAGATTATATTTCTAATATAAAGATTATATTTTTAATATTCCTATGATGTAAAAATTATATTTTTATTGCTTTTAAAAATATAAAAATCATATCTTACATCTTTTACTTAATAAAAATCCCGTCTTTTCTATTTTAAAGATCAAATCTTTTTCCTTTTAAAGTTAAAACCTTTTTTTCTTTTTAAAGTTAAATTTTTTTTTTCTTTTTAAAGTTAAAACTTTTTTTTCTTTAAATCAGTTTTATGACATTTAAAAAATCAGTTTTATGACATTTAAAAAAACAGTTTTATGACATTTAAAAAACAGTTTTATGACATTTAAAAAAACAGTTTTATGACATTTAAAAAAACAGTTTTATGACATTTAAAAAAACAGTTTTATGACATTTAAAAAAACAGTTTTATGACATTTAAAAAAACAGTTTTAATATGCCCAAAAAAAACAGTTTTTAAATCCCTAAAATCGAAATTAGTTTTAACGAATTAAAATAAAAATGAAATACAATAAAATACTTACAATATTTCGAAGAAGGGGGGGGAGAAGGCGTCGGCGGCAGGAGGCCTGGTGGCGTTGATCTGAGGGCGGCGGAGTTGCTTTCCGGCGATGGGTTTAGGGGGGGTTTCGCGACGTATCGAAGAGGGGGGAAAAAGGAGGGCACGCGGTTGTCGAGGTCTTCGAGGGGGAGGGCCTGATCGGAGCCGCGTCCGCTCCGGTGGCGCGATGGCCATCGCCTGGCGGCGCGTTTCCCCCCTGCCCCTTTGTTTTTTTTTATTTTACTGAAGAATGATCGGGGGGGCCAGAAGGTTTTAAGGGAGAGAGATATTATATTTTTTTTTTATCCTAAAGAGTTGACTTTCACATACGACCTCGAAACGAGGCCCACCGCCTGTCGTCCATAGCGTTTTACCCCCATTCCGAACACAATGGGATATGTATCGCAAGCTTATTTGATTGTTGCAATCAGTTTCCGTTAAATTTACATTTAGATCACTATTTTGAATTTTAAACGTACATTTCGAATTACCGGGGTCACATACCAACTCTAAAAATTCTAGAAAAATATTTTCTAGCTTCGTATTGACGATACGGTCCTAACAAAACTAGTTTCGTCGAATTCTGAGACCGTTGGAAAAATGGCCAATTTCCAGTCGATTAAAATCAACTGAAATGGTCAAAACACGTTTTCCTTTGCCACGCTCACATATTGATTCGAAAAATTATGAAATTTGAAATCTAGCAATAACTTTACACTGCGGATCCAACAAAAGTGGTTTCGTCGAAATCCGAGGTCGTTTGCAAAATGTCCATTTTTAAGAGCCTGAATTCCATAGCGACTATTCAGAATTTTCAACTGGACATATCTCTCAATTTTTAAAGTGAAATCTCAGTTTCTTACATCCGTTAGAAAGATATTATCAATTAGATCCTAATGTTTTTGGTTTCACTAAAATCCGGTTTGTTTTGCACCCGGTACATTCAATTGAAGTTTGAAATCGAATTATCGAACTACCGCGCCATTTTCAATTCTATTTATAATTATATATAAATATTTATATTCTAACGACGACGTATATAATATATACGTCGAATTATATTCAAAATAAATTTTCTCGTCGATATTATTTAAAATAATCTATTTTAAATATTCAAAATTCGCTAAAATTGCCAAAATAAAAATTTTAAACTGGCCCAGATTTTCGGGTTATTACAGTCGCCCCCGGGGTTGACACACCAAGGGGGAATTGACCCCCACGCAGATCTGGGTAGATTTCCGGTTTTGTACGTGGACTAATTTCTAAGCAAGATTCATTGGCTGATGGCTATAAACGAGACCTCATTTCTCTTGTTTTTACACACCAAAAACAATGGAGAACTAGATGCTGCCTCTGCCCAGATTAAATTAGCCTTCTTCTTCAACAATCAAGTCATTCAAGTTTAGAGATCTGTGATTCAACATCTGCAATTACGCTTCTATTTCTGAGATCCAATCATAGTGAGTCTACGTTATTTTCTGATCTATATACTTAAAAGATAATCTTAACATGTCTATAAATTGGATCTAAGCCTGTAACTAATTGAATCATATTAGATCTACTATAACCTGTGTATCTAAGTTATTTTGACATAACTATGAATTAGATCTAAGCCTATGCTTATTTATCATGCCAGATCTGCTATTATTCGAATATCTAATTCACTAATTAGATCTCATTATGCATGTTTATGACCATGACACTATGCCTAATCAGTTCTATTATCACATGTTCATCAGATATGTTCCTATATGGCCATCTTGTCAATATGCCCAATTTTGTCACTGTATGTTTATTAGTTGCTATACCTATTTTGCTGTCATTTGTCGATCTTGATATTATGATTATCTATGTTCTCTTCCCTTCTTCTTTTCCCTTTTTATTTTATAGCCAGGCTACCTTCGAGCCTAGGCATAATGCTGAAATACGCGAACGCGTGAAATTGGGAACGAGGGGAAAATATGGAAATTAGGGCATAACTTGTATTGGGAAATTTGGGCATAAATTGAATGAAATACATGAATATGAATTTAGGGCATAAATCAAATTGTGATTTAGAACTTAAATTTTGGGCATATGGTACATGATAAATATGACTTGGAAGAGGGGCATGAAAACCTATAATGAAATAGGGATAATTGTTAAAGAAGGAAAATGCCTAGAATTAAAGTAATTAGAAACTGTAACCGCGCTTAGACACGAGGTTAGATTACACTTGTGGTAGAAGTCTTCTCGGACCCGCCCGGCATATCCAGCGACTACAAGTGGTGAATTTAATGTGAGAGGTCTAAATGCATAAACACGAAACGTGCTAAGACACAAGGTTAACTCGGACTTGTGAAAGAAGTCTACCCGGACCCGCCCGACATATCCAACATCCACAGTAGGCTTAATGTGGGAGGTCTAGCGCATTATAACTATAAATGAGTGAATGGTAATGAACGTGAATACTTAACCTAGTTGAATCCATAGGGATTACAAGGACATGTTAACTTGAGTAGGGGTTAAGTAAACTTGCTTGAAATTGTGGGAGGGTTAACTATATCTTAGGGTGGTGGGTAATATTTATATATAGGCCCACAAACTTAACTTGTGGGGGTTATGCAATCTTTTATTCTAATATGGCATGCTATCCTTTTACTCTGGTATGGCATAACCTCTGGAAAATCTAGTAGTTGGGATGCAAGCGTAGGGGTAAGCTTGTATCACCTTGTGTATGGGACCCGTTTCAATTAGTAACCCATATATCGGTATCAACTGAGTACTCCAAACTAGGTCGGAGTCACGGCACGCTTATTAGGCTGATTGTAAGAGACCCAAAACGAAGGGGTGGTGTGGGCGGCTTAGTCCGATGGGGTCATGTGTGTGCATGGGTTCAGCAGAGGAGGCGAAGACGCCGTGACATCAGTAGATATGTTTGTGCACATCCTGAAAATAAAGGGCTTCCATTTTAGGAAGTGATACATCCTACTGCGGGGCTAGCACAGGGTATCTACGGAGTAGGAAGCCGATCGAATGGGGTAGTAATTAGGGTACATATAGACTCTAGTATGTTTAGGAGCCCGTTATTATCCTTAGGGGTAACTCTAGTATGATTAGTTGGGTTGCCTGTTATTGTATGTGGTTAAAGCTCTCACTAGAAGTACACCTAACTGTACCATCTTATACTTGTTGGGGATCATCTTGTTCATACGACACTAGTATTGGTGCAGAGGAAGAAAGGTGTTAGAGAAGCGCTATTTATTCTATCCTATTTACCTTGTCATACCTGCCTTATATGTTATTATCTCTCGTATCCAGTTTATATGTCGGTCATGATGCTTTTACTTATTTATATGCTAAAAGTAGCTGGACTCGCCAAACATTATGTCTGACCTATTTTGTTTCCTCTTCTTTCTCTTCCGTCCCCCCCCCCCCAAGTTCTCAGGGTGGGAATACTCAAGCTTGATCCGGATTCTGCTTTCATTCTGCTTGTAGCTGCTTAGATATACTGCTTGATTTCATATCTCTCTACTATGGCTATGTTTTAGGGATTATGCTTCTTTTATTATTGTACTCTGATGATTTAAGTACAAGACAGAAGTTTTAAATTGATGTACTGGGTTTTTATGCATTTCAGACTTGTGATGAAACTATGTTTTGAACCACGTTGTTTTCTGCTTAATAAAAGTTTCAAATTCTGCTGCTATTTTATATCTGTCTTGTAATGTTTTTATTTCTGTTTACCTATAACGCTTCATGAAACTTAATGCATTCTCTTAACGAATGACACTAATGGACAAGGGGTGTCACATCCTTTTTATTTGTTTTTACGCTGAGCGTAGGCCAATAAGAGCCTAGGCCTTTACAGTCTAATTTTCGTAAAATGGGAATAATATTGAAAGAATATTAAAAGGGGGATTTTTGGAATACTAAGAATTGGTGAATATTATATTAGAAATTATGGACTGTAAATTGGGATAAATTCTTATAGAAGAATGGTCAAACTTGTGAACTGGAATAAAATACATTTAATTATACATTAAGTAACATGTAACGGTAAAACATCTTAACAGTGAGAGAGTGGACTTAACTGGACAATAAGTGACATGGGGAAGGGTTGTATAAAATATTACATCTAGTTAGAAATATTAATTACAACCTTGGAATATAACACGTGGTTATATTAGGCTTATTAATGAACTTAAACGTGTTAAGTTAAATTTTATGATTTATAAGCTAAGGGGTCCGTTCCAACGGGATATAAGAGGTTTATAGAATTCCTAGTTATAAATTTAGGGACCAAGTTTAGGGGTGACTTGTATCAAGTGCGTTTTTGTGTGGGAACCCATATCAGTCAGCATCCCTTTGTTATCACAGAGTCTTGCACTAGGTAGAGGCTTGTGCATGCTTTACTGAACTTGATAGTAAGAGTTTCAAACGAGGTGGGTACAGGAACGTTCCGGCGGAACCGTGAGCGTGCATTGTTCCAAATGGGGAAGATAAGACGCTGTAACGCCTATGATTAAGGCTGTATCTTTTTAGTTGATGGGCTCAGAAATTGATAACCCTGAATTCCATAGCTGGCAAAGGTTATTCAGATTTGGGTAAAGAAGCCGATCAATAGGTATAAATTAGTAAAGCTTAATTATGATATTTTGGTAGTTCGTGCAGCAATTTTCAGATATGAATGAGATTCCTATCTTACTACTTGTTTTCTACTTTACTATACTTTCATGTCCATTACTTTTCATCTGCCTAAATATTTCTTTATTTTATGCTAACCCAGTTTTTACTAGAACTCAACAGACTTATGTCTAACCTAGTTTGTTTTCTTTCTCTATCTTCCTTCCCCCTCCTTCTACGTTCTCAAGATGGAGGAATGCAACAGTGACTTTTGACCTTTTGACTCAGCTTGAATTCATACCACTTCTTGCTTTATGTATTAATTCAGTACTTGCTTTCTGACTATTGTAGTGACTTATGAGGGAGATGACTTTTGTGGTTTTATTCTTGTACTCTGCTCTTTTTCTTTCCACGAGACATTTTGTTTTATGATGATGATTCCGTGGTATTTTAAATTATAATCAATATTGTGACTGATTTAATAATAAAATGTTTTTTCTATGTTTTGCATTTTGTCTTGTGAATTTTAGTCTCTATGTTGTTGTTTTATACCTATTGCGCTTCACAAAACTTAATGCATACTCATACGGGTAGCACTAAGGGATGTGGTGTGTCGCAATTATAGAAGGACAAACCTGGTAACACAATCTTGGATTCCTTTATTTTTCAGTGGTCGGGTTTTTTTAAGCGGGGTGGGGTTGGTGGTTGTTGTGCTTTGAATTTTTATGACAAGTTATGTAGGCTTTGAATTTTACAATTACGTAGGCTCTGAGTACATTGTACACATTCTACGGTTATGTAGGCTTTTGATTTTGTGTACAAGCATTCAACCCTTCATACTGAAATATATTCAAGCCAAATAAATAATATATTATTTTCTTAATTTCAGTGATTAAATTTTGTAAATTATACCAATCATAAAGGATACAACCTTACATACTATTCTCTTATTGAAGGTTGCACGTTATGCTTTTATTGAGAGCAATGGAGCATTAAACACAATTTTTGCTCCTCTAATGAAGATTGCAAACGACATAAGATTTCTCGGTAGGTTTGTGATGCAAATTATCATATACACTTGTACATGTTAAGTTATGTGATAATTTATTATCCCTTATCCTTTCCCTGTGGTCCACATTATAGACTTGGCGAGCTAACATTACCCGAAAATGAGCCCGACAACAGTATCATGCTTGTATTAATGATATCATACTTATGTTTTCATGTATATAATGAATGTATAATGCACACACAGACCATTTTTTATGCATAATATTTTAGAGCATAACATCTAATTTAAATCTGGGGAAAGGTTAATCTTATGAAATGTGAGGCTCTCACAATGATTTGTGCTCAGGTAACACCATAAATTTCTTCTCCCTTTTTATGGTTCTATAGAGATTTTTTTAACTGCTTCTTAGAAACATCATTTTACATGCTCATAATTATTATCTTCTCTTTATGTATAGGTAACAGGTAACTAAATTTATAACAACAATAATAATATAATAACTATAAATTAACTAAGTTTAAAATAAGTAACTAAAGTATTTAAGTTCTATAATAATTAAATAAGCTAATCGTTTTTTAAGTTAAATAAGTCTATAAAATTTTTACTAAGTTCTATGAAAACAAATAAGATCATGACAATGTACATGCAATTGTTGGATAGAGTATTTATACTAAAATTTACATCCATTTTAGGAAATTCCATATGTTATTAATATCATTTCCATATGTTTATATAAATTAAGTAAAATTTATAGAATTAACTAAAGTTCATATAAGTCAACGAAATTTTATAAAAAAATAAAAAAAATTATTAAGTTTCATATTGTAACGACCCAAGATTTTAACATTTTAAAATATGAAATTAATTTGGATTTAGTATTGAAATTGACATTTATACTTGAAAAGTTGTTTTGGAATTTTAAATCTAATCTTCAACTTGGTTTTAAATAATTTTTGTAAGCTTAAATTTAATTTCAATATTTGAATCTGAATGGTTAATTAAATTTAAACGTTATAAATATTTTAAATGACTTGAAATATATTGTTAAATATGTGTTTTTACTTTTTAATTTAACTTTAGAATTATTATATATTTTTTTGTATTTAAATTTGAATTTGAATTTAAGTTGTTTGTATTTGAAAATGTATATAATACAATTGTATGTGATATACGTAAGTTAAATACAATTATTAGTATAATACAAGAATATATACTCTTTAAAAAATAATTGTTTTTTTAATTTTCCATTTGTAAAATGTAAGCTGAAAATATTGACACTTGTTCATAGCTTGTTGAGAAAAATTACACTTGTCCCTATTTTAAATTTTCTTCGTTCCTTTTATTTCCTTTTCCACCGTTCTTTTTCCTTTTATTCTCCCTCTCCGTCATTTTCCTATCAACCGAAACTTTTCCCCTTTCTCCAATAATGGCCTCCTCAATTCATTCCTCCCTCACTCCAAAATTAATTTCTCTTAATCGCCTTATCCACCTCAAAATCGAAATCGCCTCCTTCTGGTCACCACTTCAAGCACCACACCAGCAGGTCATTACCTCCGCAACCCCCCTGTAGGAAAACAGAGATTAAAGCTGCTTCCTTCGTTGCTCCTCCAAGTCAGAAGCCACTGTTTGCTCCTTGGTTGCTTTTGTATAGAGGTGAGTTTCCACCTTACGATTACTTTATTCTCAAGTATTTGGACCACAATTCGAACTAATTTTAATAGTAAATTCTATTGTGTTGGTTGTTGTATTGTTACGACTCTGTTATTAGCATGTTGGATACTTTGAAAACTTGATTTTTGGTATATATGTGGTGGTCGTTGTACATACGTGTGTATATATAAACTATTGTATACGTATATATTTATCATCGGCATACATATATAACTAAATATGCATGCTTCCTTGATTTGTTGTTGGAATATTATATTTTTTTCCCATGCCTTTTAGGGTTGACCTGTTTGTGTTTAGTACCTTAAACATTATGTTTTTGACAGTGTCACCTTTTTGAGTTTATTGGCACCTGCTAATGCATTGTCTTCACCCTTGTTATTTCACCATTACTTGATGCTGTTTGCAGTTCACTGCTAGAGAAACAGTGTATTCCAACGCCTGATTTCCAACAGCTGCCAACGGTAAATTAGAATCCGTGGAAGCCGTTGGAAGCCGATGTAATAAAGACCGCTGGCGGCCATTTTGAAGCCATTGGAAAATTTTCGGCATATGTTCCAGAGAGCCCGACCTGCTGCTCATTTTATTACTCCTTCCTCCCCGATCTGATTTCCCTCCCCTTTTCACCGCTTCACCTCCTTCAATTTTGATTCCTCCACCCCAACAACCACCGCAACCGCCTCCGACGTCAACCGCTAGCTCCTCCAACCCTTCTCCTCGCTTGTTGCTCCTGGATTTAGGTGAAATTCTTAAACCTAATTTTTAGTTTTTCCATTAATTTCGATTTAATATGAGTTTTATTTGATTCCTAGTTGTTTGCGTACTTATATTACATCATATTATTCTCCAATTGCTATTGTTATCACCGTAATTATCAAATTCGTAGGAATTGTTAGCATGTATAGCAAATGCTTGATGTTAGCATGTAATCGAACCCTTAAATGAAAATACTTGTTTCCATGAATTGTTATCATTTTAAAATTGCAATGTGTTTGTGAAATAAAAATATAAAGATAAATTATTAAGTTATCAAAATCATATTTTTTTCAGCTTTTGCCGCTTCGTTGTGCATTGAAGTTATGCTAATCATGATTTATTCTTACGTATTATAACGAATGTATGTGATTCGTTTGTTGTAATTATTATAACGAAAAATAATTGTTATGTGAAATACAAATTCCATTTAATAAAAATGACATTTCGGTGTTGTATACCGCATTTTTATTAATAAAAATACTAAAAATATTGTTCATACAGTATAAAATTTTCAAAAACAAAAAAAAATGATTTGGGTGAATACTAAAAATGATTTATATTAATAAAAATTTCATATAGTATAATATTTTTCATATTTCACATTTTTTCTTTCTAAATTTGCACATCACGTGAATTCTTTCCAGCATCCCATAACTCATCATGGAGGATCCAACTCTTTCCAACATCACCGCGAGGACTTGGTAAAGTTGCCAATTATTACATTTGTATATTGATCAGTTAAGTGATTGCCTATGTGGAATTGAATTATTCAATTTATCAACTTGAGGAACGTATTCGTGGACATCCCATGTCCTACATGGACGTATTTACTCACACCCACGCATCCAGGCATGTAGACGAGCATGGCAATGTCACATATCAGTGGGATGATGAAGATAAGGTGACAACTGCATACGTATGCGTATTTTAAATTTTATTATCACATCGATTAGTTTATTAATTACTAGTTAATGTAAAATAAAATCAACATTCTATTATTTTTCAACTGAAATTGTTTTCTGCATTATAAGCAAAGTTCCCGGAGGCACGGGCTCATGCGCTTGAGGAGTCGAGTCGAGACGAGTGGATGCATAAGGAGGAAGACAACCTATTTGATGCTGTTATGGATCCAACGCAGCGGAGCAGGCGTTATGTGTTCAGTAACCTGACGGTAATATTCATATTTCAAAACTATATTTTGATAATTTAATATTTCATACTATATTTTGATAATTAAATTAACTTATGCAAATTAGTCATCGCTATATTTAGTTATCTATAATTAAATTAACTTATGCACATCTATGTTATAATTTTTCTTTCAACAGTTATTCTTATCTTACATCTAATTATAATTATTCATGTTTTAATTTTTGTGCAAGCTTTCAGTCTTAGCACATCTATGTTTTAATATCTTCTATACTTGTATTTGCAGGTTTCACAAGCTAAGAAGGCACAGGACAAAGAAAAAATTAAGGAGATGCGAGCGTTGATTCAGCAGCTGCAGGACCAGAATCGTGTGCGGGGTACGTAGATTGAGCAACTAAATCAAAAGGTTGTGGAGTACGTGCACAATCATGGTAGTTTTCCTTCTTCGTCTAGTTCTGGAGGATATAACGACGAACATGATGCAGCTTGAGGTATGTTTGTTTGGTGTGGCTTGGAGATGTGATTTGTTTTGTTGCTGTATATATTGGTACGGAGTGGATGAGACATGTTTGGATGTATTTTGATGGTTTGTATATATTGGTCCAGAGTGGATGAGACATGTTTGGATTGGTACGGTTTGTTTGCGTGTTTGGTTTTTTGGATGGTTGTAAACATGGTTTGTTTTGTATATATTGATGTTTCTGTGTTTTATTTTGGTTGTTTATATCGTTGTTGGTACATATATGTTGAGTATATGCGGAATTGGCTGGAAATTGTTTGGAAATGGTCTGGAATGGATTGAAAATGAATTGAATTGGAAATGGGGTGGCTGGAAGGTTGTTAGCTTGCTGTAATATAAAAAAGTAACCCAGTATTTCCAACGGCTAGAAACGGTAACCAATGGCGATTTGGTCATATTTTCCATTTGAAGACGTTGGTAACGCCGTTGGAAATGTTTCGTTGCCTCCATTGGAAGTCGTGAATGCTATTTTAACGACTATTCCAACGGCCTCCAATGGCCGTCAACGACTAATGGACGTTGGAATAGCCATGTATTCTAGTAGTGGTTGTGTGCAACGAGTTCATTACACAGTCTTATGCTCATCCTTGCTAGTTGTTGTGACCAGTTTGGTCAATGTTACCTTGCTGTATACTTGTAGCTATCCCTTTTTTCCATTACCTATAAATATTGTTGAGAAACCAGTCTTATTTTGATATATATTTGAGAAAAGAGGCTGGAAGTACCATGTTGCTTTCATTGAATTTTTGTCTTCGTCATTTATAGCATGGAATTCACTTTTGTAACTGTATGCTAAGTTAACTTTGTTACATGTCGCCTTACTATAACAACCCCTACCTTGGGTAGATTTTGGCTTGCTACGTCATCTTTTGGCATATCTTTGGAACTTCGTATATGCCCTGTCTTCTACCTATTGGCACTAATGTTTGACTCGGTTTCACTCTTTTATTTTCAAATATATTCTGAACTCATGCCAATTTGTGCTTTCTGTTTTACCTATGGCTTGTGTAACTAGTTAAATATTATTACATTTCCTTTTGTATATATTCACGTTGTGTTCCAATACTCAGTATATCGATTCCTCTTTCTTGCTATGGCCTAGCACCCTTGCGTTGTCAGCATACATTTGGCTTGCTTGTTATGGAAGTGTTGCCCTTATTGTTATGTGTGTGTGCACGTGGGTTTGTAAATGTGTGTATATACATATCAATATTATATGTGTATACATGTATGCATATATATAGTGCACGAAAATGTGTAGATATACATACAAGAGTTGTAATTATTTTCCACATTGATCTTATGCCTCACACTGGATACTTGGAATATTTTGAAGAAAAAAAAGCTGGAATCACTCCTAGTTTGTCTAACCATACCCATGTTGGCCCCCGGTTTTGTTTAAACCCGAACCGGAATGTCTAGTAGTAACATGTTTTGTTTCCAGTCCTATATCTCATATATATATACTATTGTGAAACATGTTGTAGGTTCACCTCATTGCCTTGTTTTGTAAATCAGAAACCCGACCGCATGTGTTTGATTTCACCAAATTATATTGATCTTGAAACCCCTGTAACTTTAATTTATCTTATGATTGACTATTATATTTCAATATTTTATTAAAGTTGATTTACTTGAAATAAGTTAATCCTAACTCGAGTGTTTTGTGTTTTGCATGAAACGCGAGGGTCTGACTAAGTGTTGCAGATTTAAAGATTTCTGACGACGAAGTTAGATAGCAGTAAAAACGCTCGCTTAGGATTCGTTAAATCTATAAAAACAAATATTAAAAATCTTATGTATTTAAATTTCGCTATGTAATAAATATTGTATAATTCTGATTTTGTATACAATTTAAGATATGAGATTTTTTTTTGTTTATTTTGTATGGTCATTCTGTTTGTTTGATTCTGTTTAAGCCCTTTAAGCTAAATAACAATATGTCATTTTGAATGGTTCGAGTTGGTTTAATTACCGACTTAAAGCGATCAAAAAGGCAGGTCGTTACATATATAAATTAATTTAGTATCACACACACAAATATATATATATATATATATATATGCAAAGTCATAATTTATAATTATTAAATAGATGTACCAGAAATCTAATCAGTTCTGTTTGTATTTCCCAATACTTGTATCACCTAGTAGGTTTCCATCTAATTGAGTTACATGTCTCATTTTGGCATTTTTGACCATTAAATACAACTGGTCCTACCTAGAAATTGCCTCTTAGCATTGTAATTTGTTCTTTTAAGTATAACATAAATTGCCTTTCATATGTCTTTTCAGTCTTTTACTGTTTAAGTCTTATATGTGAAGATACTTTTATATGCTGAGAGTACTTACATGCTGGCAGTACTTATATATACTTGTATATGCTGACTATCATATGTATGTTTGTGCTTCTTCTTAACAAGTGTTGTATGATGCTTTTGAGGTTGTTACATGATATCACAATCTTTCTCTTTCAAATTGGCCATTCTAGCATTAACATGTTGTCTATAAATGCTTATATTTTTTATTTATTTTAAGTATGTATCTTTTCGGTTTGATACAGTTTTATGTATTGTTATTTTTTGTAATAAATATGTATACATTTAATTCTTCGTGTATGAAAATATTATGGATATATATTTTGTTGTTTGGATTATGACTCCATTTGTGTACTTACATTACAATATGATAAATGTGGTTGTTTGAATTGGTATAATATATTGTTAGAGTTGAAATTGTAAGCTTGAATGTATATAGCAGTAAAAAATGCAATAGATTTTTTTTTTACAGCGGTTTGATTATGCTTTTGTTATAGCATGTTTATAACATTGTGCTACTGCTATACAAAATATTTTGCAAGGATTATACTGTTTTCAAAGCGAGAAAACCATGCTATAATATATAGTAATGAATTTTCTATAGCGTTTCACTGCGTCATAAAAGGTTGATGCAATACATTAAATAGTGTTGTCTGGTGCTATAATAATATGATATGTCAACATGTTATAGTTATTAAATGTCGTCATAAAGTTCTATAACATACTTCAAAATGCTATAGAAAAGTAGTTACATCGATACTCCCTGTTTAAGATGGCAATAAGGTTACATTTTTCATTGCAAGTTTGAAACGATATAGTATCCATCGGACTTATTACAACTTGTTGATCTATGATGTTTATAGAATCGCTATAGAAAGTTTTAATAGCACTTTTTAAACGCTATAAAACGACTTGTTTTTTGTAGTGGCAACTAGCATACATAAGCCATTCATACCCAGTATAAAATTTGATCACTCGCTAGATCACAAGATTTCACTTTTGAACTAGCGTTGCTCACTCAACCACTATAGTATGGAGTTAAATCTGATTCATTCACTAGAAGTTGTCATTCTCTTTGCATATCCATATACTATAATAATGAATTTCAAAATCATATCGAAAATCCATATCCTATGTTCATCATCATTGATGAAGTGAAAAATACTATTTCGGATTGATGAAAGCCATCTCAAAATCATCACTTGGATTTGGATCAAATCGCAAAGAGAACATAATGATCAATGCAAACCAATGTACTTGTTCGAATATATTTATTATTGTTCGGATTTCTCTTATTCATTTTATTTTTCATGTTTAACATATTGTCACTTATGTCAAATTTATTTTTGAACTATTTCAACAAACAATGACTAGTCCATATATTATAGTTCTATCATGCTTTAGTTCTTATCATAAACAATTATCGATTATACAATTGTTTATTATCATTCAATTCTTAGGTTCACATTTCAACATATCCTTCTTTTTCAGAAGACAATTTAAACAATAAGATGTTTGTTATACTTATTAATTCTCTAATTTATAAGTTATAAACTTATCCTCTTACATTTCCACATAACACTTAGTTTAATTTTCTTATTTAGCTTGGAAATCTTAACTGTCCGAATATTTTGAAAATTTCATTTCACTAAAAATGAAACATGCCAAACATCGTATCAAATCAAACGCATAATCAAACAACTCTAATATAATGAATATATGCGTCCATTTTATAACCTAGTTGAAGAACTCAGAATTGGTCTCCTAGATTTCTACTTCTAAATCATATATCTTTGATTGAAAACAAAAATTGCAAACAAATCTACAAAAGTACCATTGCATAAAATTCTCACTTAGAAACTCAAAAATGAAAACCAATGATATCATAATCATTCTTGAAATTATTTTTAATGACTGAAGTAAAACCAGTGCTTTAGAAAATCTTTTTAAAATCTATTTATTGTCATAAACACTTTCACTAATCTTATTTATCTTTTTAAATTTTAAAAATTATTTTCAAACTTACTAATGTTTAAGATGCTTTAATTTTCAACTTAAAACCCTTTTATTTATAAATCTAATTTGTCAAATTCACAAACATGATTTCACTAGTGTTTATTCTTATTTAAATTCATATTAAACAACCTTCATTTTGGTTGAATTCTTACCTAGCATTTTCACTTAATGCCTTCTAATCAAATCATGATACCGAATTCATATGGTATTTGTTTTCAATTTTCCCATGATTTTTAATCTACCTAACCCATGCAAGCAATGTATAAAATTGCCTATAATGGAAATTAAGGAGGCATCCATATTTTTAAAGATCATTCAAAACGGATCCCTGTGTAACATTTCATTTAAATTGGGTTCTTGTTTTACTATAACGGTACACTTTCAAAATTCAAAAAATTGTAAATATCCACAAAACGATTGTGCAAAAAAAATGCTGAAATATTAGCACTTTTTGTGAATAATTACAGACATTTCTTCCCTTATTCACAAAGTACGCTACATATTGAAAGATGGAAGAATAGTTGAGGCAATGTCTGCAATTACTATAAATAATTGCAAACATATCCGCAATTGTTTTACAGTGCAGTGTAAAATTATGTTGTTACATGAAAAGTTGTAGAAATGTCTGCAAATATTGCAAATAGTTGCATCGTTTGCAAATTTTTTTATTGGAGATGAAATATTTATTTACGTTTATGCAATTATTATCATTTTTCTATAATATATGAATGTTTGAATAAGTATAGGCTTTGAGTTTGAATTTTTGATAAAAATCAGCAAAAGGTGTGTAACGATACAGATTTCGTTCGGACCTAATCGATCGCTAAATCGACCAAGACCGTTCAAAACACGGATACGCTAACTCTAGGCATACAACACATCAGAACAAATAACAGAAGACTTTTATAAACATCATGATAATGTAACATCAGAGTACAAAATATATCAAAGTATATGTAAATATAATACATCGGAAGATTAATTTACATCAAACATAATACAATGCACAGCGGAAGAATATAAATGCCTGGACACAGCTTCAATCTAGAATCCTGCTCAATATATCTGCAAAATAAAACTACTCGACTGCCCGTGTGGAAAATAGGGGCACCCAAGTTTGCAAGGGAAAAAGCAAACTACTAGTCAGCCATGGGACTGGTGTGAGAAACTCTAAAAAGTTATAAACTTATATAAATGATAAGGCAAATCACAGGACCACGCCGCTAACGCGGAATGGGTTTACCCCCATGAATGCCAGTGTAAAAACAACAATCAATATAGATATATGGATCAACTATGCATCAATCAACATGCAATATCCTAATCTACCCATTTTGATTAATCACCACACTTAGATTTTCCAAATCCAATTCAATTTACAGAAATTATTCCTTTGGATTTATTTCTATTTCAAATCATTTGAAATACATATCTATCTTTTATATCAAAGTAGATTTCAGTTCGGGATCTCAAATCAAATCATTTGGAAATATGAATTCCAAAACATAAAATTGCATGCAAACAAGTATGCAACCAAATATCGGGAATATTCCCTCAAACCGGGCGGTAAGCGCCCCTCCAACTCGATATATATATATATATATATATATATATATATGTGCACCTCCCATGCATGGAGGAGGCTACACTGCTGACCACTCACCCTAAGGCACTGGATCCAGCCAAAGTGCTTTTAGTCGCTCTCGGGTCACCCGATCCTTAGCAACACACTAAACCATTTTTTTATCCTGAAGTGGGGAAAATCATTTCACAACATAATAATCACAAGTACTTTCAAACCATAGTACTTCACATCAGTAATTCACACATATGATCAGTCACTATTAATCACATAACATTTTAGCTCGTACATCTCAAAGAAGGGTGTTAAGCAAGAGAATAAATTCTCCGCCACCAAACAGAAATGTTATCAATAGCAAATAATCGGATAGGCGATGAACCACAATGTAACGCATAATACATTTCTAAATCGTTTAGAAATCATCGGGTTTAGGCCTCGAAATCCTTTCTGTTTTATAAAACATTTTTATAAAACATGCCCTGTCCAAAATCAGGAATTTATTTCTTTTCACTTAAGAAAAATATCATTTCAAAATCATTCATTAAATTTGAAATGAACTCAACAACATCGCTAAACACCTTATCGTCAAATCATGAAGTGTTTCACAAGGCGTTAGCACACAGATATTTCTACCCAACCCAATGCTAAATGTAAAAGTATATTTTGCTCATAAACTGGTCGAGCACAATCCAAACAATCAATCAATTCCAATTAATATCAACAACCAAGGATATTTGGTTTAATCACGTTTTGGTAATTTATTTATTACCATTTTTTCATTTACAATCTAGTTAAAGATTTATTCAAACTCCAATTGGTTTCAATCTCTAAAATCATTACTTAATGATTATTCAACTTTTAGGAATATTAATCCTGTTTTTAACTAGGTTAAAGAACCAATGTCATTTAAACACAGTTGACGACAAACCCCAAAATCCAATTTGATATTAAAAATAAGGCTCTAAATAAAAATAGTATAGGCTTATATTCAACATCAAATTCTGAAACCAACAAATATCGTATTGGAATAACGATATATATATCTTCCAAATTCCTCTACAGTGTCCGTATAATAAAAAAATCCAATATCGAAATATCCCGAAGATTATTTCCATTTCAAATCATTCCAATTTATTGATTGGAAAATTCTGGTTATTCTAAAACCATTTTCAAATCCAATTTATTTATTTCAAAAAATAAATGGATTATTATTCTAGTTAATAACTAGTTCATTTTGATAAAAATATATTTTTATCCTTTCAAATATGGAATTTTTCATCCAAATTCATTCCAAATCATTTATTATGATTTTACACAAATTATTAATATTTTTAATAATTTTATCAAGGCCCGTACAGTCGGTTTCCAATAACGGCCACCGAACTGCACTTACAGTGACCTTTTCCAAATTTGATTTGGACATAATTCCAAATCCAGCCGTTAGATTTCAAATCTCTTATATTCCTGCGAAAGCTCTATTCGATACAAACCCAATGGTTCTGGTTTTAGGAGAATCTGACGGTTGGATCTCCCATAATGTCAATTTGAAGTCAATGGTGGAAATTCGCGAACGGACGCGGCGCGGCGCATTCTATTTCAGGCCATTAAATATATATAATATATTATATATTATATATATATATATATATATTATCGATTTCCATTTAAAACGTATTTTATAAATTGTTTTAAATTCATTTTAAAAACAATTTCAACTTCATTTTCAATTTTATATTAGAATTGAATATTCCATATACACGTGTGTTAAAAATTATATTTTTAACAATCCAATATTTATTTCATTACATGACCATTTTATATATCATATAAATATTTTTCACATCGCATACATAGATTTTATACATCGCATATATACATATATATATATATATATTATTTTCACATCGTATATATATATATACTTATTCTCATCGCATATATATATATATATATATATATATTATCTCATATATATTCTATTATTCGGATTTCATTTATATATTTTATTAACGCTTCATATATATATATACATATATATATATATATTATTCGCACTTAATATATATATATATATTTTTCACACTTCATATATATATATATATATATATATATATATATATATATATTTCATATATATATTTTTCACGCTTCATATTTTTTTTCCATTTCATACTTCATATATATATATATATATATATATATATATATTCCATACTTCATATATATAATTTACACATCGTATATATATATATATATATATAATTTTCACATCGTATATATATAATTTACATCCTGTATATATATTATTTTCATCGCATATATATATTATTTACATCGCATATATATATATTCATTTGCATCGCATATATATATATATATATATATATATTCATTTACATCGCATATATATATATATATATTCATTTACATTTCTCATCACAATCACAACACAATACAATAAAATAAATCGTCCATGGTCTGTGGACGTATGTGAGATGAGCTAACAAAATATGTATAACTGTACAAGAATTTTAGTGAGAAGGAGTTCTCATATCGATTGGTTTTGAAATCGTTATTAAACGATAATTCTGGTTAAATTAAACAGGGTGTTTAATTTAACCAAAATCTGTCACTTGCTCCAAATATGTTCCAGTTTGTTCCACTGCGTAGCTCTTTTCAACACGATTCCAACGAGCCTGGGTTTGCGCTACAAGATACAATAACTTATACATTAATCACTTTACTAATTAATTAATTAATTAAATAATTAATCTAATTATTATACTTAACCTGTTAATTATCTTCAATTCCTTTATACGCTGTTTCAAGAAATCACGGAAACCCATTCCCGTCCAAGACTCCCACTACCGCACGTCCATCGGAGCGCCGGACCTCCGATCAACTGACGCCACGCAAAAGCTCCTTCCACCCTTAACCTACGGCCTCCACCACGGCGAGTTCGGATCCACCCCGATGCCCCAGTTTCAGTTCGATGCCAAAACCTTTTTCCCTCGATTTCAGCGCCTCCACCAACTATAACCAATCGCTGTCGTTCAAAACCTAGTTCTTGTTGAGTTGAAGGCCTTTCGCGTTGGGGAAAACATAGATTGATGAATTAATTTAGAGAAATCGGAGAGGAAAGTGGTGAGATTCTAAGCGTCGGTTTTAATGGAGGCGGGTCCCTTAAGATTATGAATTAGGGTTTAGAAATATAAACGTTATACATATATATATAATAATATAAATTAATATTTAATTATCTAATTTGTCCATTTGTGTCCGAACTCCAAATGAGACCCAACGACTGTCTCCTCTAGCTAAATACCCCTGTTTCGAACACAATGGAATATGTGTCATAAGCTGATTCGACTGTTTCGATCAATTTTCATCAAAATTAAAATATAGAGCAATATTTATTTAAATTAAACATACATTTAATTTACCGCGGCCGCATACTGACCCCCAAAATTACAGAAAAAATATTTCTAACCATGTATTGACGATACAGTCCTAATAAAACTAATTTCGTCAAATTTGAAGACCGTCTGAAAAATGGCTAATTTCCAGTCGATTAAATTCAACTTAAACTGGTCAAACGAGTTTTCTTTTGCCACGCTCACATATTAATTCTAAAAATTATGAAAATTGGAATCTAGCAATAATTTGACATCCCGGATCCAACAAAAGTGGTTTCTCGAAAACGGAGGTCATTTGCAAAATGGCTATTTTTAAGGGCTATATATTATATTAAAATATATATAAATTCCACAGCTACTTTTCTGAATTTTAAACTGGACATATCTTTCAACTTCTAAAGTGAAATCTCAATTTCTTAACTTTGTTAGAAAGATATTGTTAATCGGATTCAAATACTTCTTGTTTCGTCCAATTCTGACTTATATTGAATTCTGTATATTCAATTGAAATTAGAAATCGAATTTTCGAACTGCCACGCCATTTTAGGCTCGTTTTATAATTAAAATAAATTTATTCGTTTTAACTTCAATTAAAATAAATTTTTAGTCATTATTATTTAAAATAAATTATTTTAAATATTCAAAATTCATTAAAATCGCCAAAATAAAAATTTTAAAATGGTTCTGATTTTCCGGGTTGTTACAAGGTGCATGAAATTGTGCAATTTTTACTATATATATTTTGTAATTCAGCAATTTTTTGGAAAATTGCTGAAATTCGCTGGAATGTGTATATCTTTATTTTATTTTTTGAATAGCTTTTTTGTAGTTTTCTTGCATCAATATGATGATGATTATACGTTGAATTATTTTTAGTTTGGTAAATTTTTACATTGTTTTTTTGATGATTTTCAAAAAATAGGGACCTAATGTATATAGTTTTAAGATGGAGTATTTTGGTATTTTGGAACTTAAACTGAACCTAATCAAAATGTTGCTTGCTTATATCTAACACAACAGTCAATACACTTAAAATAGTTAAGCAAAACTAGAAAATCAACCAATAATAGTCAACGCTCGTGAGATAGTGAGCACGATCAATCAATAAATAAAAGATAATGATTAAATACTACAATTTCCTAATAAACAACTTAACCATATAGCTATAGTTAATTATGGAAATTTCTTTTACATATATGAAATATATTCAGTCTTAGTAAAAAAATCCATTTACCAAACCTTAAAAAAATATTTTATCAAATGGATTTGTCAAGTATTTTGGAATCCTTGTCAATTATGGTAACAATTCGTTTTGATTTGAATTTGAAATTCAGACTTAACAAATCAAACAACCCTATATAGAACATTTTTATGCTTACAAACATATACGCTTAGAACCTGATCTAGGATGTTACTAATCTCATCTCTATTGAGTTACTCCACACATCTAAGGTTCTTACTTAACCTTCAACTTTGATACCAAATGTGATAGGTGGGGGAATTCTCGTTCCTCGTAAATTAGCAAATATACTTGCTCTAGATCTGAGTACCAATAAGTACCTAAATTTTTGGAGAAATAAGTTAGAGAATGAAGGGAAAAGACTGAAAAATAGAATAGAAGAAAAAGTAGAAGAAATACATATCAGAATCTCGCAGTAGAACGAATAAACTATAACTACATAGAAGGGAAAGTGTATGTACAAACATTAATAAGAGCACAAAACAATAAATCATCTTGGGCACTTATAATAACATGTACGCACAATTGCTAATACACACAACAACACATTATAGTGGAAAGTAGTATAATATAAGAATACAAGAATACATCTTTTGCTCTAACCCCTCTCCTAAAGGTCCAAGCAACATAAGTTTAATCTTAAAAATATACTCAGTCCGACCCGAACATCAAGGAAAATAATGCTCGCATCAATTTAGGTACCATATTGGTAAAACTCACATCACAATTAATATCGTCATAAATAACTTATTTAATTCTAAAAATATTTTGACATAACAGATATCTCGTAAATATGAATGAGATTTTACCATATGATAGCCAAAATATCTCAAGTCAACTAATATTATTTCTAATGCCTGCATAGCATAAAACCTCCTTAAACTAAAATAATACAGATATCTGAAATTGTTACCCTTATTGAATTCTAAGCTCTAATGAGCTATACAGATAAAGAGGAAGGCATGTATAGAATTTGATTTTAAACATGATAGGGAACTAGTGATCATTCCTCTGAGATCCATGCATAGGCAATAAGCACTTAGGTAGCTTTTGCTTTTCTCAAGCTACCTCGGAACTACCTTGTTATTCTACTATGGAATAGTGTATTACTCGGTGGCTATACTCATTCTCCAACAAGCCTCTAATATTTACCTATAAGGAATAAAATGCACAGAGGATCCATATTCCGATTGGCTCCTCGATACTCATACGGATTGTTTGAAAATATAGGTCAGTTCACATCAGTAGCTATATCATTACAATGGGTGGAGGCTAGTAAGACCATGCTTTACTTACTATGAACTAAACATCTTCATAGGAAGCCTCATTTGTCATTCCATCAACCACAAATTGACTTCCAAAAAAATACAACCTCTAAGCTCATATGCTTAGAGAAGATGTTTAGATTTAAGTGTATTACCTCCCATACCAAGAAATAGATGTACATTTGTAAATATAAATTTACGTTATCTAAGAAATGCAATGTCTGATACGTAACCACACAAATTACTTAGAAGGTTAAACCAAAGGCACACTTTTTCCACATCCTAACGGGATTCAGCCCTAAGATTTGTAACAACTTGAAGTTTTGAAAATTTTAACTGATCAATTAATCCAAATTTAAGTTTTAAAATTTTAAGATTTAATTTGATATTGAATTATATGAAATAAATGAATTTTATTCATGCAAACTTGAGTAGGAATAATTTAAAATGGTGGTTAATGCATACATGAGTCGTTGAGTTATTTTGATTTATATTTATATTTGAATGTAAGTTCATTTTTAAAATTCAAATTATTTTTAACTTGTAATACTTAGTGATGTGGTTGCAAAATCTATTAAAATGAAATGTTTTCTAAAAAATCAATTTCGGTCAAAATTGTCAAATTTTGAATTTGAGTTGAAATTTCAACATTTTGAAAATTTAACTTTTTTTTAATGATTCTACTCTGAATTCTGAGTGGTATAGCATTTTTCGATTCATCAAAATCCATTTTTGTTTGTTCTAAATCTGAGATTTACAATATGTAAAATGCGCAAACGGACATTTAATGAGTTCATACTTACATGTCCTCAATTGTTCTTCAAGAGATGTATGTTTGGATTTTTGGGAAAGTTTTGCCACCTCACACCTCATTAATATTTGCGTTTGGATTTGTAGAAACTTGGTAAGTTAAAAATACATGATTTCTTTCTCCATACTTATAATTTCTTTTTCATAGAGATTATCTCTTTTCTTCTTCAATCCACTTCTTGTAAACTTCTTCTTGAAATATTCCATGGTTTCCCTCTCCATATAAAATTCTTAAACAAAAAAATTCTAATTATTATTCTTTTCTTTATTTCTTGTTTCCTAAACCTTATCACCATCTTTTCTTTTTAATCTTTCTTCTTTTTTTAAATCTTCTCTACAAATCCCTAAATCACAAAACATATCCTAAAACGTAATTAACGATCTCCTCTTTAATTATTATTTTTCTAAATCTAATTCACTTCTTTACAAAAGCTATTTTTTTCAAAACCTAAATCTCATTTTTTTTTTGTTTGCATAAATCTCCACTGCGCCATAGATCGCATACTGCAACACCAGAGAACTGAAGTAGGAAGTGCCAAAAAATGTTGCTATAGGCCAAAAAAATATCTGTAGCAACACTTTCTCGGTGTTGCATTTTACCGCGTTGCCTTAGAGTCAAAGGCAACATCTTTGCGACCCTATGGCAACATCGATACAGGTGCTGCCACAGGTACTAAATTTACAAAAATGTGCGCCCAACAATCTGGGCCTCAACATGTGGGACCCACTAAAATATGTAGCCAACTATTGTGGGATCCTGTTGTGGGGCCCACATTCAGTAATCTATGGCAATACTTTTACCATCCAATGGCAATACAATATCATAGCTATGGCAACATTTAACATCACATACTGCAACATTATATCATAGCTATGGAAACATTACGTCATACACAATTGGATATTCAAACCAGTATTTTATTCAAATAAATATTTTATTTCAACATTTCAAATAGTACAAATTTTCTGACTCCACTATCGTACACTCATTGGTATATTACACAGTCATTCATATTAACATTCATTCCTCACTACACGGTCACTTGATTCGCTCATATACAGACTCATTGACACTCTCTAACACACACAGCCTTCAACTGTTCGACAAGCTGTAGATAGTCTAATGCAAAGTGAAGCAACGAAATTGAGTCTTTTCAGCTGTTCAGCTTGATACTTCTCTCCTGATTTTGGATCTCCTAATTTCTAGTAATGGAAACGTTGGATTCAATTTGGATATTAATAGAAAGATACCTTTATTGGACTATAATAGAAAAATCAAATGGAGATCAGGCATTACCTCTGGTAAGTTTTCAAATTTTTGTAGCAAATTGGATATCAATGTTTCTTTCATTTGGCTGGTAATGCTGTTGTCTGTTGCTTTGAGAAGCTCCAGTGCGGCATTTTGATCGTCTTCAGACCCATAAACTAACTTCGGTACATTGCATGGATCAATCTATCGAATAATTTATATGTTACTTGTAACACCCCACCTCCGCTAGGGTCACTCGCAAAGGAATGCACTAGCTTTAGAGGGGTATTATTGGTAAACATGTACAGAAATATTACAAGACAGAACATATAAAATAGCGGAAGTAAAATATACTTTCATATCATTAATAAATAAGGTCTAAAGCCTTTTACATCAGAGAATTTCTTACATGGAAACCTGTCTTGTAATAGTACAGAAGCATAAAAACCTTTTCATCAATTATTCCCTAAGTAAAACAATAAAATAGCCATAGCCAAGAAAAGTCCAAGCCATGCGTGATGACCTTCAAACAGAAGAAGTCCAAACTAACAATAGCATTTCCTCCCTGTAACCTGGGGGGGAACGGAAGACAAGAGGCGAAACGAAACGGGGTCAGTCATAAAGACTGGTAAGCCCTATCTACTATCAGTATATAAACTATTAAAGTTAACTGGCATGAGGAACTGAGATGAACATAAGTATGATGACAAGATAGATAAGCTAAACCAAAATAACAGGATGAACTACTGTACCAAGATACACGAGTGTGTCATGATAAACTACGGTGTCAAGATAAATCAAGGTATCACATTGTCAGGTTTCTATCAAGTATACTATCCCAAGGTATCTGTCATGTATATTTCCCCTGGTTCTAACATGTATATTTGCTCTGCACCTCTCGTACTAGTATCCCAACCCGCGTCATGTGTTAACTATGAATGTCCCTTGCCCAATGTCATGTAATGGTCCATGTCAACCTAATATATAGCATATGTAGGTTTTCCCAACTCGTATATTTCTTTCCATGTATAAGTTCAGTCCTTTGTCGTAGGCCATACGGGCTTTCCCATGTAAACGTTTTATCCTTGAGGTTATTTTGGACTGCTACCCTTGATCTAGTTATGTTTCCTTACCATGAACTATCGCGCGTTCACTTAGGATTTATGCCACCTAGGACCACTAGGGATTATGCTACCTAATGAACGTTTCCGTGTCTCGGTTTGGGTTCAGCCACCTAGGGCCACTAGGGATTATGCCACCCGTCAACCGCGCCCTTTATCCCACGTATGTATCGTGAATCGTTTCCATGTCTAGGCGCACATGTTCCTCAATGTGCCATCCGAGTTCCGTGCCAGGGCAAATCAAGAAATACGGAACTCGGTCGGGAGCTTTAAGTCGTCTGCTGATGCAGATATCAAGGTCTGTTTTTGTACCCGTGGCTATGGTCCCACGTGACTCCTCCCTCAACTACTGAAAGGCAACCCAAGAAAAATCATGTATTAGAACTACACTACGGCCCATCGATGCCCACTTCCAGATAGCCAACCTCACCCATAACTCGATAGCTAGTATATGGTCTGTTGGGAGTTCCCTGCCTTTCCGTACGTACACGATTGACTAAAGATGGTAGGTAGTCGACGACATGCTATCCAGGGGCAAAATCAAGTATCGTCGACTCCACGCTAATCCATCCCAGTCTTTAGGTCGCTCGCATAGCAACCAAGGCATACTCTTGGCTCTTCTACAGCAGACCTTAACCCCTGTGAAGCCGGGTTTCATGGACCACTTGCCACCTCACAGAGGGATACCAAGAGTACCCTCATGTTCCCCGAAGCTTCCGCTTCGTCACCCAGTCCGTTGGAGCTTTTATCCAAGTCAGATAACTTGCTCCCCCTCGTATACTAAGCGATGACCTACCGTACCAGGTTACCCATCTCTTTATGAACTAGTCCCATGTCCTTAGCTAAGAATTATTACTTAGTTACCTTTAACTAAGGTTTACCACTTAGCCCCTCTTTCCGCTATCCTTGTTAACTACGATTTCCAACCTAGTCCCCTGAGCTAGGGTTTTGTCAAATGGGTCAAGTGTTGTTATCCAAGTTCAAGACTTAACCCGCCTACGAATCATGTCAAGATTGGCTAAGTACTCAAGTTCAAGGCTTAGCCCTACAAGTTGGTTAAGTGTACCAAGAAGCTCGTGACTTAACTGTATCAAGTCAAATTGGTTAAGTATTTATTTGTCTTAACCCTATCAGATTATCATGTTAGATTGATTAAGCATAGATTATCTTAATCCCATCAGATTATCGAGTCGGATTGGTTAAGCATGGGTTAGCTTAACCCCATCGAATAATCGTATTACAATGGTTAAGTTTATTTAAAAGATCTTGTGACTTAACCCTATCAGGTTCGCATATTAGATTGGTTAAGCATAGGTTACTCAACCTCATCAAATCATCATGTATAATTGGTTAAGTATAAGTTACTTAACCCCATCTAATTACTGTGTTTAGATTAGTTAAGTCTAAGTTACTTTACCTCATCTAATTACCGTGTTCAGATTAGTTAAGTCTAAGTTACTTAACCCCATCTAATTACCGTGTTTAGATTAGTTAAGTCTAAGTTACTTAACCCCATCTAATTACCGTGTTTAGATTAGTTAAGTCTAAGTTACTTAACCCCATCTAATTACCGTGTTTAGATTAGTTAAGTGTGGATTACTTAAACCCATCTAATTACCAAGTCGGATTAGTTAAGCGTAAATTACTTAACCCCATCCCCTAATTGTCTTGTATGGTTAAGTGTCATTAAAAAATCAAGCCCGGTCCCACTTAACCTACCCATTCGTGTCATATCGGTTAAGTGTCATTAGTCAAATTTACTTAACCTTATCATGTGGCATTAATTTAATTAATGCACTCTTAACCTCTCACATTAGACCTTGTTGTGGTTACTAGTTAAGCCGGGCGGGTCCGGGTAGTTTTACACCACAACCTAGTCTAACCTTGGGTCTTAAGCGCGACATGACCAACTTCTCACATTGGATCCTATTGTTTGTAGCCACTAGTTAAGCATCGCGGGTCCGGGTAGATTTATGCTACAAACTCAACACAACCTCGAGTTGGCCATTTTCATGTTTGGTCTAGTGTCTTGTTACACTTACAACCCATACGTGTCAAGTTTCCAAGTCCCATGCTCATAGCCAAAGTTACGTGTTGTCACGTTTATACCAATTTACCCAAATCATGTTTCATGTCATTAAAGTTTCCCCATAACCTAACCCCAACGCTTTTAAACTCGCATATACATTCACAACAACGCATAATGGATTAAAGAAGGAACTTGGGAAAGGCATGACAAAAAGGGTATAAGGCCACAAGTTAATCATGGTGGCATATGAGGCGTAAGTGTGTTCATTAACTTGCATGTTACATTATTAAGCCTCAAAAACATGCATAACCCCAAACTTAGCACATAGGCGAATCATGATGATAGGTGACATAGAAAGATGCCTAGAAGTTCGCATATAGCATTACATGCAAGTTATCATAAGGGATATGATAGCTCTCATGTTGCATAATGAAACATTCAACATAAAGCTTATAGCTTTTAGCCCATAAGATCAAGATGGTGTCTTTACAAACATGATGGGATACATAACATGATAGCATGTATGGTACTTAATGTTCAAACCCAACTTGCAACATTCATTTAACTTCATAGTTAATATCTAATAGTAGGTGGGGGCTTACAATGCTATGAAGGCACAAATCAATATATAAAAAGATTGAGACGAAGCCACACTAGCAAAAAACCCCAAATCAATAAGCTCCAATAAAACCCTTGAGAAAATAATAAGAAAGATCCTTGCTTTGAAGTATAAAGGTTGCAACTTTGACCTTGAATCGAGCTTAGCAACTCTCATGTAACTTAGAAACACTCAAATGATCATCTAATCTCTCAAGAGAATGAAGATAGAATTTATGACAAGAGGATGGAGGCTAGGGTTTTGAGTGGAGGCCATGACCATTAGAAATTTTGGCATAGTTTAGTTGCTAGAATGATTTTTAGTGATTTAGGTTAGGTCCTAGGGTGTTTTTATAGAGATTAGGAGTAGTTTAGGCTGTTAGATTAACCCTAGGATAGATCCAAGCCCTCAAAAATCGTCACAAGCCTCCAAAACTGAGCCAAACAGCAAAACAGGTGCACCAGGCTGCCTGGGTCCGACCAGGCAGGTCGACCCCCAGGTCGACCCTGGGGTCGACTCCCCAGTCGACCTGGGGCAGGGGGGTCGACTCCCCAGTCGACCTCCCCTGGTCTGGCGGGAAATTTTCCCGCCTCTTCTGAATTCTGAAATTCGAATCTGTTTTCGTTTTCGAATTTTTCGTGAAACTTCCGAAGGCCATATCTCGGCCATACGGACTCCGATTTACGAAATTTCGGACTCTATTTCGCGTATTTTTCCGAGACGAACGCAATTGCACAGCTCGTTTCTCCTGATTCAGATTTTATAATATGATTCTGCCTTGATTCTTGATTTAACATGTTGTTACATTTCGGGTTGTTACATTATTCTTGTAGAAAAACTAAAACCAATTAAAAAAAGTTGCACAAATAATAAAATAACAGCAACCATTTTATCTGTCATCTCTGTTTTAATTGAAGAAATTACAAATTCGGGAGGATCTGCATGTTAGGGAATGTGGACCTTAAGGCAAGACTAACACTAGAGGGGGATGAATAGTGTTTATAAGGAATTTACAAAAATCTTAAACTAAAGTGATCTACTATATGAATAAAACACACCAGAGATGATCGCATACACAAAATCAAACACAAACAAAGAAACAGATGAATATAAAATGCAGAAAAGTAAAGAACACACTGGATTTTATACTGGTTCGTATTACTCCTATGTCCAGTTCCATGCAACGCTAGATTGAGTAGAGTGTTATTATTACCAATATCCAAGTACAATCCCCTTGATTTCATGACGACAAGGTTAACACTGCTCCAAACACCTTAGATTCTACTGCTATAAGGTTAACGCCACTCTCTTTCCCTGATTTCAGGGCTACAAGGAACACACCCTTTCCCAAACACTTCCCAAATGATTACAACAACCCTATAACTCTTCAATAGCACTTCAATTCAGAGAGTAGTAGATAGAGATTGAGAAAAGATGAAGTTTAATGTGATTTGAGTAGAAATCGGCAAAGTAGAAGTGTAGAAATCAATAAAATATGAAATATTAATGGTGGTATGAAGAGGGGTAAAGATGGAGAAGAAGAAGTATAATTTTTTTTGAAATCAGCCCTTATTTATGGTATGTGAAGGGTTGCAATGTCTAAGAAACGTTACAAATGGTGAAAAGAGGCTTCCTTTGAAAATTAAATTTCTAGCAGTTGTATGTCGACATACCCATGTATATATGTCGACATATGTCATGTATTTAAAAAAAAACTATTTTCAAGTGTTTAAATATATATCATTCTGAAAATTCTTAAATTAAAACTTAGTGATATAAATGAATATTCTAGAGTGTAAAATTGTAACAACCCGCACTTCCACTCACTTCAACCCAACCAAAAACCAAATCCACGTCGATTCAAGGTAAGCAAAATTATGTTTGTTAGGGTTTATTAGAGCAAACACAACGGAATACAAAGATCACAGTGGAACAGATAAAATGTAATAATAATATATCAGTGTAAGGAAAACATTTTTGAATAAAAGTCTGATTTTACATACCATTACTCCATGAAGACTAAACATAATATACTGATAATAAAGTACGTCCAGCCTTCATATGAAACTTTATCTGTCTCTGGAACTCCAAGTCCTCAAGCTTAAATCTGATGTCGTTGGTTGAAAAACAAACTAAGAGACTACCTATGTGGAAATTGTAGGCACCCACAGTTTGCAAGGGAAAAACAAACTACAAGTCAGTCATGTGACTGGTATGCGAAAACTTTATTTACTAATCTTAAACTTAGCCTTAATTTGAATAAGGTGTCTTGAGACAACGCCACATGTCACGGAACGGGTTTCCTCCCAAGGATACGTGCACAACCACAGTAATCATAACTAAACATAGCAATCATAAACCAGACTTTAAAAACATGACTTTAGAAAAATGAACGATTATAAGCCCCAGGTCCTATCACACAATGCAAGTGCGCACCGGAGAATAGGAGTTTGTGTTATAATCGCAAAACATGCTTGATATATTTTAAAACAAAATCATTAGATATTATGATAATGTCTAGGGTGTGTAAAATCATTTCGATAATAAACTTATAAATCTTAGCTCGCATAGTGTCCCATACCACTATGTTGGCTACATAGGTATACAACTGAAAATCGTAAAAGGGTTCTTACTGGAGTTTGGATTCCATCATGATGGTTGCTAATCGAAAGACCACTCAAGCATTCAGTGGATACCATGTTTGTACACAATACCGCACCCATTCTCTTAAGTTGATGAACTTAATCTCGCAACCTGTCATAATGTCGGTCGACCGAATCCACGCAAAACATAAAGTCATGCTAATCTGACAATCAACAGACCATCATACCGGGGTGTGAGGCCCGCGAAGCCACATCATGCACAAAGCTATGCATTTAAGCCATGCTTTGATCATTAACAAAAGGCTATTCTTTCAACAAAAGCCTTGATCATTGCTCAACACATAGCATGCCCCGTGTTCATTTCATGTCAGACATGCAATCCATCCACACATCCGTTCTGGGAATAGAAACGAAAACGAAGGCACTTAATTCCACGTCCTCGCCTAGGATGCAAGTCCTTGCAAACCAAATTGCTTCACGTACGGTCAGATTGGCCGCTACTTTAGCCTGGGCGGCCTACCCAAGGCATCAATTAGCCATCCATCCGATGTGAAGAAATCTGCGTCTTCTACCATCGTCGTCAATATCTTGACATCAGCATCACGTCGTATAATTATTTGTAATGGGTAAAAAAACCGGCCTTTCCAAATAATTAACGCATCTTTTAAAACCAATCAGTTTATAGGATTTCATGACCCTCATTCCATTCTTTTATTCAATCTATTCATTAAAACTACATTAAGTTTTAAGACGTCATACTCTTCATTTCTATCTCATGAAGCAAAACTGGTAATACTCCATTTTGAATCATCTTATGTTCTGGTAATTTTGATTACCTTTCAAATCTTATTCCTTCAAATCTTATTGAAAGATTTCAAACCAAATATTCTGATTACTTAACTTCAAATTCCAAGTTAAATCTTTCCAACAATCCTTATCGATTATTCGCCATTTGCCTCATGTAAACACATGTTCATTCCTTTCCTAAAAATCTGTATAAATAAAGATTTCATTTGCTTAACTTGAAAAATTATCTTACCTTTTCATGGGCCAAAGAACAATGTTATTAAAGACATCATTCTCAACAAACCCAAAATCACATTTACTTTTATATTGGAATCTCTAAGAAATCATATTGGTTTATAATCAATATAAACCTCCATATCCAACAAACACTATAAGCGGGATAATGGCATAGCCTTTTAAATCCCTTGTACAGTCTAAGTCATCATCT
>JASFAX010007321.1:0-26072 GCA_030737875.1 Allium sativum
CGAGCCCATAACCGAGCCCATAACCGAGCCCATAACCGAGCCCATAACCGAGCCCATAACCGAGCCCATAACCGAGCCCATAACCGAGCCCATAACCGAGCCCATAACCGAGCCCATAACCGAGCCCATAACCGAGCCCATAACCGAGCCCATAACCGAGCCCATAACCGAGCCCATAACCGAGCCCATAACCGAGCCCATAACCGAGCCCATAACCGAGCCCATAACCGAGCCCATAACCGAGCCCATAACCGAGCCCATAACCGAGCCCATAACCGAGCCCATAACCGAGCCCATAACCGAGCCCATAACCGAGCCCATAACCGAGCCCATAACCGAGCCCATAACCGAGCCCATAACCGAGCCCATAACCGAGCCCATAACCGAGCCCATAACCGAGCCCATAACCGAGCCCATAACCGAGCCCATAACCGAGCCCATAACCGAGCCCATAACCGAGCCCATAACCGAGCCCATAACCGAGCCCATAACCGAGCCCATAACCGAGCCCATAACCGAGCCCATAACCGAGCCCATAACCGAGCCCATAACCGAGCCCATAACCGAGCCCATAACCGAGCCCATAACCGAGCCCATAACCGAGCCCATAACCGAGCCCATAACCGAGCCCATAACCGAGCCCATAACCGAGCCCATAACCGAGCCCATAACCGAGCCCATAACCGAGCCCATAACCGAGCCCATAACCGAGCCCATAACCGAGCCCATAACCGAGCCCATAACCGAGCCCATAACCGAGCCCATAACCGAGCCCATAACCGAGCCCATAACCGAGCCCATAACCGAGCCCATAACCGAGCCCATAACCGAGCCCATAACCGAGCCCATAACCGAGCCCATAACCGAGCCCATAACCGAGCCCATAACCGAGCCCATAACCGAGCCCATAACCGAGCCCATAACCGAGCCCATAACCGAGCCCATAACCGAGCCCATAACCGAGCCCATAACCGAGCCCATAACCGAGCCCATAACCGAGCCCATAACCGAGCCCATAACCGAGCCCATAACCGAGCCCATAACCGAGCCCATAACCGAGCCCATAACCGAGCCCATAACCGAGCCCATAACCGAGCCCATAACCGAGCCCATAACCGAGCCCATAACCGAGCCCATAACCGAGCCCATAACCGAGCCCATAACCGAGCCCATAACCGAGCCCATAACCGAGCCCATAACCGAGCCCATAACCGAGCCCATAACCGAGCCCATAACCGAGCCCATAACCGAGCCCATAACCGAGCCCATAACCGAGCCCATAACCGAGCCCATAACCGAGCCCATAACCGAGCCCATAACCGAGCCCATAACCGAGCCCATAACCGAGCCCATAACCGAGCCCATAACCGAGCCCATAACCGAGCCCATAACCGAGCCCATAACCGAGCCCATAACCGAGCCCATAACCGAGCCCATAACCGAGCCCATAACCGAGCCCATAACCGAGCCCATAACCGAGCCCATAACCGAGCCCATAACCGAGCCCATAACCGAGCCCATAACCGAGCCCATAACCGAGCCCATAACCGAGCCCATAACCGAGCCCATAACCGAGCCCATAACCGAGCCCATAACCGAGCCCATAACCGAGCCCATAACCGAGCCCATAACCGAGCCCATAACCGAGCCCATAACCGAGCCCATAACCGAGCCCATAACCGAGCCCATAACCGAGCCCATAACCGAGCCCATAACCGAGCCCATAACCGAGCCCATAACCGAGCCCATAACCGAGCCCATAACCGAGCCCATAACCGAGCCCATAACCGAGCCCATAACCGAGCCCATAACCGAGCCCATAACCGAGCCCATAACCGAGCCCATAACCGAGCCCATAACCGAGCCCATAACCGAGCCCATAACCGAGCCCATAACCGAGCCCATAACCGAGCCCATAACCGAGCCCATAACCGAGCCCATAACCGAGCCCATAACCGAGCCCATAACCGAGCCCATAACCGAGCCCATAACCGAGCCCATAACCGAGCCCATAACCGAGCCCATAACCGAGCCCATAACCGAGCCCATAACCGAGCCCATAACCGAGCCCATAACCGAGCCCATAACCGAGCCCATAACCGAGCCCATAACCGAGCCCATAACCGAGCCCATAACCGAGCCCATAACCGAGCCCATAACCGAGCCCATAACCGAGCCCATAACCGAGCCCATAACCGAGCCCATAACCGAGCCCATAACCGAGCCCATAACCGAGCCCATAACCGAGCCCATAACCGAGCCCATAACCGAGCCCATAACCGAGCCCATAACCGAGCCCATAACCGAGCCCATAACCGAGCCCATAACCGAGCCCATAACCGAGCCCATAACCGAGCCCATAACCGAGCCCATAACCGAGCCCATAACCGAGCCCATAACCGAGCCCATAACCGAGCCCATAACCGAGCCCATAACCGAGCCCATAACCGAGCCCATAACCGAGCCCATAACCGAGCCCATAACCGAGCCCATAACCGAGCCCATAACCGAGCCCATAACCGAGCCCATAACCGAGCCCATAACCGAGCCCATAACCGAGCCCATAACCGAGCCCATAACCGAGCCCATAACCGAGCCCATAACCGAGCCCATAACCGAGCCCATAACCGAGCCCATAACCGAGCCCATAACCGAGCCCATAACCGAGCCCATAACCGAGCCCATAACCGAGCCCATAACCGAGCCCATAACCGAGCCCATAACCGAGCCCATAACCGAGCCCATAACCGAGCCCATAACCGAGCCCATAACCGAGCCCATAACCGAGCCCATAACCGAGCCCATAACCGAGCCCATAACCGAGCCCATAACCGAGCCCATAACCGAGCCCATAACCGAGCCCATAACCGAGCCCATAACCGAGCCCATAACCGAGCCCATAACCGAGCCCATAACCGAGCCCATAACCGAGCCCATAACCGAGCCCATAACCGAGCCCATAACCGAGCCCATAACCGAGCCCATAACCGAGCCCATAACCGAGCCCATAACCGAGCCCATAACCGAGCCCATAACCGAGCCCATAACCGAGCCCATAACCGAGCCCATAACCGAGCCCATAACCGAGCCCATAACCGAGCCCATAACCGAGCCCATAACCGAGCCCATAACCGAGCCCATAACCGAGCCCATAACCGAGCCCATAACCGAGCCCATAACCGAGCCCATAACCGAGCCCATAACCGAGCCCATAACCGAGCCCATAACCGAGCCCATAACCGAGCCCATAACCGAGCCCATAACCGAGCCCATAACCGAGCCCATAACCGAGCCCATAACCGAGCCCATAACCGAGCCCATAACCGAGCCCATAACCGAGCCCATAACCGAGCCCATAACCGAGCCCATAACCGAGCCCATAACCGAGCCCATAACCGAGCCCATAACCGAGCCCATAACCGAGCCCATAACCGAGCCCATAACCGAGCCCATAACCGAGCCCATAACCGAGCCCATAACCGAGCCCATAACCGAGCCCATAACCGAGCCCATAACCGAGCCCATAACCGAGCCCATAACCGAGCCCATAACCGAGCCCATAACCGAGCCCATAACCGAGCCCATAACCGAGCCCATAACCGAGCCCATAACCGAGCCCATAACCGAGCCCATAACCGAGCCCATAACCGAGCCCATAACCGAGCCCATAACCGAGCCCATAACCGAGCCCATAACCGAGCCCATAACCGAGCCCATAACCGAGCCCATAACCGAGCCCATAACCGAGCCCATAACCGAGCCCATAACCGAGCCCATAACCGAGCCCATAACCGAGCCCATAACCGAGCCCATAACCGAGCCCATAACCGAGCCCATAACCGAGCCCATAACCGAGCCCATAACCGAGCCCATAACCGAGCCCATAACCGAGCCCATAACCGAGCCCATAACCGAGCCCATAACCGAGCCCATAACCGAGCCCATAACCGAGCCCATAACCGAGCCCATAACCGAGCCCATAACCGAGCCCATAACCGAGCCCATAACCGAGCCCATAACCGAGCCCATAACCGAGCCCATAACCGAGCCCATAACCGAGCCCATAACCGAGCCCATAACCGAGCCCATAACCGAGCCCATAACCGAGCCCATAACCGAGCCCATAACCGAGCCCATAACCGAGCCCATAACCGAGCCCATAACCGAGCCCATAACCGAGCCCATAACCGAGCCCATAACCGAGCCCATAACCGAGCCCATAACCGAGCCCATAACCGAGCCCATAACCGAGCCCATAACCGAGCCCATAACCGAGCCCATAACCGAGCCCATAACCGAGCCCATAACCGAGCCCATAACCGAGCCCATAACCGAGCCCATAACCGAGCCCATAACCGAGCCCATAACCGAGCCCATAACCGAGCCCATAACCGAGCCCATAACCGAGCCCATAACCGAGCCATAACCGAGCCCATAACCGAGCCCATAACCGAGCCCATAACCGAGCCCATAACCGAGCCCATAACCGAGCCCATAACCGAGCCCATAACCGAGCCCATAACCGAGCCCATAACCGAGCCCATAACCGAGCCCATAACCGAGCCCATAACCGAGCCCATAACCGAGCCCATAACCGAGCCCATAACCGAGCCCATAACCGAGCCCATAACCGAGCCCATAACCGAGCCCATAACCGAGCCCATAACCGAGCCCATAACCGAGCCCATAACCGAGCCCATAACCGAGCCCATAACCGAGCCCATAACCGAGCCCATAACCGAGCCCATAACCGAGCCCATAACCGAGCCCATAACCGAGCCCATAACCGAGCCCATAACCGAGCCCATAACCGAGCCCATAACCGAGCCCATAACCGAGCCCATAACCGAGCCCATAACCGAGCCCATAACCGAGCCCATAACCGAGCCCATAACCGAGCCCATAACCGAGCCCATAACCGAGCCCATAACCGAGCCCATAACCGAGCCCATAACCGAGCCCATAACCGAGCCCATAACCGAGCCCATAACCGAGCCCATAACCGAGCCCATAACCGAGCCCATAACCGAGCCCATAACCGAGCCCATAACCGAGCCCATAACCGAGCCCATAACCGAGCCCATAACCGAGCCCATAACCGAGCCCATAACCGAGCCCATAACCGAGCCCATAACCGAGCCCATAACCGAGCCCATAACCGAGCCCATAACCGAGCCCATAACCGAGCCCATAACCGAGCCCATAACCGAGCCCATAACCGAGCCCATAACCGAGCCCATAACCGAGCCCATAACCGAGCCCATAACCGAGCCCATAACCGAGCCCATAACCGAGCCCATAACCGAGCCCATAACCGAGCCCATAACCGAGCCCATAACCGAGCCCATAACCGAGCCCATAACCGAGCCCATAACCGAGCCCATAACCGAGCCCATAACCGAGCCCATAACCGAGCCCATAACCGAGCCCATAACCGAGCCCATAACCGAGCCCATAACCGAGCCCATAACCGAGCCCATAACCGAGCCCATAACCGAGCCCATAACCGAGCCCATAACCGAGCCCATAACCGAGCCCATAACCGAGCCCATAACCGAGCCCATAACCGAGCCCATAACCGAGCCCATAACCGAGCCCATAACCGAGCCCATAACCGAGCCCATAACCGAGCCCATAACCGAGCCCATAACCGAGCCCATAACCGAGCCCATAACCGAGCCCATAACCGAGCCCATAACCGAGCCCATAACCGAGCCCATAACCGAGCCCATAACCGAGCCCATAACCGAGCCCATAACCGAGCCCATAACCGAGCCCATAACCGAGCCCATAACCGAGCCCATAACCGAGCCCATAACCGAGCCCATAACCGAGCCCATAACCGAGCCCATAACCGAGCCCATAACCGAGCCCATAACCGAGCCCATAACCGAGCCCATAACCGAGCCCATAACCGAGCCCATAACCGAGCCCATAACCGAGCCCATAACCGAGCCCATAACCGAGCCCATAACCGAGCCCATAACCGAGCCCATAACCGAGCCCATAACCGAGCCCATAACCGAGCCCATAACCGAGCCCATAACCGAGCCCATAACCGAGCCCATAACCGAGCCCATAACCGAGCCCATAACCGAGCCCATAACCGAGCCCATAACCGAGCCCATAACCGAGCCCATAACCGAGCCCATAACCGAGCCCATAACCGAGCCCATAACCGAGCCCATAACCGAGCCCATAACCGAGCCCATAACCGAGCCCATAACCGAGCCCATAACCGAGCCCATAACCGAGCCCATAACCGAGCCCATAACCGAGCCCATAACCGAGCCCATAACCGAGCCCATAACCGAGCCCATAACCGAGCCCATAACCGAGCCCATAACCGAGCCCATAACCGAGCCCATAACCGAGCCCATAACCGAGCCCATAACCGAGCCCATAACCGAGCCCATAACCGAGCCCATAACCGAGCCCATAACCGAGCCCATAACCGAGCCCATAACCGAGCCCATAACCGAGCCCATAACCGAGCCCATAACCGAGCCCATAACCGAGCCCATAACCGAGCCCATAACCGAGCCCATAACCGAGCCCATAACCGAGCCCATAACCGAGCCCATAACCGAGCCCATAACCGAGCCCATAACCGAGCCCATAACCGAGCCCATAACCGAGCCCATAACCGAGCCCATAACCGAGCCCATAACCGAGCCCATAACCGAGCCCATAACCGAGCCCATAACCGAGCCCATAACCGAGCCCATAACCGAGCCCATAACCGAGCCCATAACCGAGCCCATAACCGAGCCCATAACCGAGCCCATAACCGAGCCCATAACCGAGCCCATAACCGAGCCCATAACCGAGCCCATAACCGAGCCCATAACCGAGCCCATAACCGAGCCCATAACCGAGCCCATAACCGAGCCCATAACCGAGCCCATAACCGAGCCCATAACCGAGCCCATAACCGAGCCCATAACCGAGCCCATAACCGAGCCCATAACCGAGCCCATAACCGAGCCCATAACCGAGCCCATAACCGAGCCCATAACCGAGCCCATAACCGAGCCCATAACCGAGCCCATAACCGAGCCCATAACCGAGCCCATAACCGAGCCCATAACCGAGCCCATAACCGAGCCCATAACCGAGCCCATAACCGAGCCCATAACCGAGCCCATAACCGAGCCCATAACCGAGCCCATAACCGAGCCCATAACCGAGCCCATAACCGAGCCCATAACCGAGCCCATAACCGAGCCCATAACCGAGCCCATAACCGAGCCCATAACCGAGCCCATAACCGAGCCCATAACCGAGCCCATAACCGAGCCCATAACCGAGCCCATAACCGAGCCCATAACCGAGCCCATAACCGAGCCCATAACCGAGCCCATAACCGAGCCCATAACCGAGCCCATAACCGAGCCCATAACCGAGCCCATAACCGAGCCCATAACCGAGCCCATAACCGAGCCCATAACCGAGCCCATAACCGAGCCCATAACCGAGCCCATAACCGAGCCCATAACCGAGCCCATAACCGAGCCCATAACCGAGCCCATAACCGAGCCCATAACCGAGCCCATAACCGAGCCCATAACCGAGCCCATAACCGAGCCCATAACCGAGCCCATAACCGAGCCCATAACCGAGCCCATAACCGAGCCCATAACCGAGCCCATAACCGAGCCCATAACCGAGCCCATAACCGAGCCCATAACCGAGCCCATAACCGAGCCCATAACCGAGCCCATAACCGAGCCCATAACCGAGCCCATAACCGAGCCCATAACCGAGCCCATAACCGAGCCCATAACCGAGCCCATAACCGAGCCCATAACCGAGCCCATAACCGAGCCCATAACCGAGCCCATAACCGAGCCCATAACCGAGCCCATAACCGAGCCCATAACCGAGCCCATAACCGAGCCCATAACCGAGCCCATAACCGAGCCCATAACCGAGCCCATAACCGAGCCCATAACCGAGCCCATAACCGAGCCCATAACCGAGCCCATAACCGAGCCCATAACCGAGCCCATAACCGAGCCCATAACCGAGCCCATAACCGAGCCCATAACCGAGCCCATAACCGAGCCCATAACCGAGCCCATAACCGAGCCCATAACCGAGCCCATAACCGAGCCCATAACCGAGCCCATAACCGAGCCCATAACCGAGCCCATAACCGAGCCCATAACCGAGCCCATAACCGAGCCCATAACCGAGCCCATAACCGAGCCCATAACCGAGCCCATAACCGAGCCCATAACCGAGCCCATAACCGAGCCCATAACCGAGCCCATAACCGAGCCCATAACCGAGCCCATAACCGAGCCCATAACCGAGCCCATAACCGAGCCCATAACCGAGCCCATAACCGAGCCCATAACCGAGCCCATAACCGAGCCCATAACCGAGCCCATAACCGAGCCCATAACCGAGCCCATAACCGAGCCCATAACCGAGCCCATAACCGAGCCCATAACCGAGCCCATAACCGAGCCCATAACCGAGCCCATAACCGAGCCCATAACCGAGCCCATAACCGAGCCCATAACCGAGCCCATAACCGAGCCCATAACCGAGCCCATAACCGAGCCCATAACCGAGCCCATAACCGAGCCCATAACCGAGCCCATAACCGAGCCCATAACCGAGCCCATAACCGAGCCCATAACCGAGCCCATAACCGAGCCCATAACCGAGCCCATAACCGAGCCCATAACCGAGCCCATAACCGAGCCCATAACCGAGCCCATAACCGAGCCCATAACCGAGCCCATAACCGAGCCCATAACCGAGCCCATAACCGAGCCCATAACCGAGCCCATAACCGAGCCCATAACCGAGCCCATAACCGAGCCCATAACCGAGCCCATAACCGAGCCCATAACCGAGCCCATAACCGAGCCCATAACCGAGCCCATAACCGAGCCCATAACCGAGCCCATAACCGAGCCCATAACCGAGCCCATAACCGAGCCCATAACCGAGCCCATAACCGAGCCCATAACCGAGCCCATAACCGAGCCCATAACCGAGCCCATAACCGAGCCCATAACCGAGCCCATAACCGAGCCCATAACCGAGCCCATAACCGAGCCCATAACCGAGCCCATAACCGAGCCCATAACCGAGCCCATAACCGAGCCCATAACCGAGCCCATAACCGAGCCCATAACCGAGCCCATAACCGAGCCCATAACCGAGCCCATAACCGAGCCCATAACCGAGCCCATAACCGAGCCCATAACCGAGCCCATAACCGAGCCCATAACCGAGCCCATAACCGAGCCCATAACCGAGCCCATAACCGAGCCCATAACCGAGCCCATAACCGAGCCCATAACCGAGCCCATAACCGAGCCCATAACCGAGCCCATAACCGAGCCCATAACCGAGCCCATAACCGAGCCCATAACCGAGCCCATAACCGAGCCCATAACCGAGCCCATAACCGAGCCCATAACCGAGCCCATAACCGAGCCCATAACCGAGCCCATAACCGAGCCCATAACCGAGCCCATAACCGAGCCCATAACCGAGCCCATAACCGAGCCCATAACCGAGCCCATAACCGAGCCCATAACCGAGCCCATAACCGAGCCCATAACCGAGCCCATAACCGAGCCCATAACCGAGCCCATAACCGAGCCCATAACCGAGCCCATAACCGAGCCCATAACCGAGCCCATAACCGAGCCCATAACCGAGCCCATAACCGAGCCCATAACCGAGCCCATAACCGAGCCCATAACCGAGCCCATAACCGAGCCCATAACCGAGCCCATAACCGAGCCCATAACCGAGCCCATAACCGAGCCCATAACCGAGCCCATAACCGAGCCCATAACCGAGCCCATAACCGAGCCCATAACCGAGCCCATAACCGAGCCCATAACCGAGCCCATAACCGAGCCCATAACCGAGCCCATAACCGAGCCCATAACCGAGCCCATAACCGAGCCCATAACCGAGCCCATAACCGAGCCCATAACCGAGCCCATAACCGAGCCCATAACCGAGCCCATAACCGAGCCCATAACCGAGCCCATAACCGAGCCCATAACCGAGCCCATAACCGAGCCCATAACCGAGCCCATAACCGAGCCCATAACCGAGCCCATAACCGAGCCCATAACCGAGCCCATAACCGAGCCCATAACCGAGCCCATAACCGAGCCCATAACCGAGCCCATAACCGAGCCCATAACCGAGCCCATAACCGAGCCCATAACCGAGCCCATAACCGAGCCCATAACCGAGCCCATAACCGAGCCCATAACCGAGCCCATAACCGAGCCCATAACCGAGCCCATAACCGAGCCCATAACCGAGCCCATAACCGAGCCCATAACCGAGCCCATAACCGAGCCCATAACCGAGCCCATAACCGAGCCCATAACCGAGCCCATAACCGAGCCCATAACCGAGCCCATAACCGAGCCCATAACCGAGCCCATAACCGAGCCCATAACCGAGCCCATAACCGAGCCCATAACCGAGCCCATAACCGAGCCCATAACCGAGCCCATAACCGAGCCCATAACCGAGCCCATAACCGAGCCCATAACCGAGCCCATAACCGAGCCCATAACCGAGCCCATAACCGAGCCCATAACCGAGCCCATAACCGAGCCCATAACCGAGCCCATAACCGAGCCCATAACCGAGCCCATAACCGAGCCCATAACCGAGCCCATAACCGAGCCCATAACCGAGCCCATAACCGAGCCCATAACCGAGCCCATAACCGAGCCCATAACCGAGCCCATAACCGAGCCCATAACCGAGCCCATAACCGAGCCCATAACCGAGCCCATAACCGAGCCCATAACCGAGCCCATAACCGAGCCCATAACCGAGCCCATAACCGAGCCCATAACCGAGCCCATAACCGAGCCCATAACCGAGCCCATAACCGAGCCCATAACCGAGCCCATAACCGAGCCCATAACCGAGCCCATAACCGAGCCCATAACCGAGCCCATAACCGAGCCCATAACCGAGCCCATAACCGAGCCCATAACCGAGCCCATAACCGAGCCCATAACCGAGCCCATAACCGAGCCCATAACCGAGCCCATAACCGAGCCCATAACCGAGCCCATAACCGAGCCCATAACCGAGCCCATAACCGAGCCCATAACCGAGCCCATAACCGAGCCCATAACCGAGCCCATAACCGAGCCCATAACCGAGCCCATAACCGAGCCCATAACCGAGCCCATAACCGAGCCCATAACCGAGCCCATAACCGAGCCCATAACCGAGCCCATAACCGAGCCCATAACCGAGCCCATAACCGAGCCCATAACCGAGCCCATAACCGAGCCCATAACCGAGCCCATAACCGAGCCCATAACCGAGCCCATAACCGAGCCCATAACCGAGCCCATAACCGAGCCCATAACCGAGCCCATAACCGAGCCCATAACCGAGCCCATAACCGAGCCCATAACCGAGCCCATAACCGAGCCCATAACCGAGCCCATAACCGAGCCCATAACCGAGCCCATAACCGAGCCCATAACCGAGCCCATAACCGAGCCCATAACCGAGCCCATAACCGAGCCCATAACCGAGCCCATAACCGAGCCCATAACCGAGCCCATAACCGAGCCCATAACCGAGCCCATAACCGAGCCCATAACCGAGCCCATAACCGAGCCCATAACCGAGCCCATAACCGAGCCCATAACCGAGCCCATAACCGAGCCCATAACCGAGCCCATAACCGAGCCCATAACCGAGCCCATAACCGAGCCCATAACCGAGCCCATAACCGAGCCCATAACCGAGCCCATAACCGAGCCCATAACCGAGCCCATAACCGAGCCCATAACCGAGCCCATAACCGAGCCCATAACCGAGCCCATAACCGAGCCCATAACCGAGCCCATAACCGAGCCCATAACCGAGCCCATAACCGAGCCCATAACCGAGCCCATAACCGAGCCCATAACCGAGCCCATAACCGAGCCCATAACCGAGCCCATAACCGAGCCCATAACCGAGCCCATAACCGAGCCCATAACCGAGCCCATAACCGAGCCCATAACCGAGCCCATAACCGAGCCCATAACCGAGCCCATAACCGAGCCCATAACCGAGCCCATAACCGAGCCCATAACCGAGCCCATAACCGAGCCCATAACCGAGCCCATAACCGAGCCCATAACCGAGCCCATAACCGAGCCCATAACCGAGCCCATAACCGAGCCCATAACCGAGCCCATAACCGAGCCCATAACCGAGCCCATAACCGAGCCCATAACCGAGCCCATAACCGAGCCCATAACCGAGCCCATAACCGAGCCCATAACCGAGCCCATAACCGAGCCCATAACCGAGCCCATAACCGAGCCCATAACCGAGCCCATAACCGAGCCCATAACCGAGCCCATAACCGAGCCCATAACCGAGCCCATAACCGAGCCCATAACCGAGCCCATAACCGAGCCCATAACCGAGCCCATAACCGAGCCCATAACCGAGCCCATAACCGAGCCCATAACCGAGCCCATAACCGAGCCCATAACCGAGCCCATAACCGAGCCCATAACCGAGCCCATAACCGAGCCCATAACCGAGCCCATAACCGAGCCCATAACCGAGCCCATAACCGAGCCCATAACCGAGCCCATAACCGAGCCCATAACCGAGCCCATAACCGAGCCCATAACCGAGCCCATAACCGAGCCCATAACCGAGCCCATAACCGAGCCCATAACCGAGCCCATAACCGAGCCCATAACCGAGCCCATAACCGAGCCCATAACCGAGCCCATAACCGAGCCCATAACCGAGCCCATAACCGAGCCCATAACCGAGCCCATAACCGAGCCCATAACCGAGCCCATAACCGAGCCCATAACCGAGCCCATAACCGAGCCCATAACCGAGCCCATAACCGAGCCCATAACCGAGCCCATAACCGAGCCCATAACCGAGCCCATAACCGAGCCCATAACCGAGCCCATAACCGAGCCCATAACCGAGCCCATAACCGAGCCCATAACCGAGCCCATAACCGAGCCCATAACCGAGCCCATAACCGAGCCCATAACCGAGCCCATAACCGAGCCCATAACCGAGCCCATAACCGAGCCCATAACCGAGCCCATAACCGAGCCCATAACCGAGCCCATAACCGAGCCCATAACCGAGCCCATAACCGAGCCCATAACCGAGCCCATAACCGAGCCCATAACCGAGCCCATAACCGAGCCCATAACCGAGCCCATAACCGAGCCCATAACCGAGCCCATAACCGAGCCCATAACCGAGCCCATAACCGAGCCCATAACCGAGCCCATAACCGAGCCCATAACCGAGCCCATAACCGAGCCCATAACCGAGCCCATAACCGAGCCCATAACCGAGCCCATAACCGAGCCCATAACCGAGCCCATAACCGAGCCCATAACCGAGCCCATAACCGAGCCCATAACCGAGCCCATAACCGAGCCCATAACCGAGCCCATAACCGAGCCCATAACCGAGCCCATAACCGAGCCCATAACCGAGCCCATAACCGAGCCCATAACCGAGCCCATAACCGAGCCCATAACCGAGCCCATAACCGAGCCCATAACCGAGCCCATAACCGAGCCCATAACCGAGCCCATAACCGAGCCCATAACCGAGCCCATAACCGAGCCCATAACCGAGCCCATAACCGAGCCCATAACCGAGCCCATAACCGAGCCCATAACCGAGCCCATAACCGAGCCCATAACCGAGCCCATAACCGAGCCCATAACCGAGCCCATAACCGAGCCCATAACCGAGCCCATAACCGAGCCCATAACCGAGCCCATAACCGAGCCCATAACCGAGCCCATAACCGAGCCCATAACCGAGCCCATAACCGAGCCCATAACCGAGCCCATAACCGAGCCCATAACCGAGCCCATAACCGAGCCCATAACCGAGCCCATAACCGAGCCCATAACCGAGCCCATAACCGAGCCCATAACCGAGCCCATAACCGAGCCCATAACCGAGCCCATAACCGAGCCCATAACCGAGCCCATAACCGAGCCCATAACCGAGCCCATAACCGAGCCCATAACCGAGCCCATAACCGAGCCCATAACCGAGCCCATAACCGAGCCCATAACCGAGCCCATAACCGAGCCCATAACCGAGCCCATAACCGAGCCCATAACCGAGCCCATAACCGAGCCCATAACCGAGCCCATAACCGAGCCCATAACCGAGCCCATAACCGAGCCCATAACCGAGCCCATAACCGAGCCCATAACCGAGCCCATAACCGAGCCCATAACCGAGCCCATAACCGAGCCCATAACCGAGCCCATAACCGAGCCCATAACCGAGCCCATAACCGAGCCCATAACCGAGCCCATAACCGAGCCCATAACCGAGCCCATAACCGAGCCCATAACCGAGCCCATAACCGAGCCCATAACCGAGCCCATAACCGAGCCCATAACCGAGCCCATAACCGAGCCCATAACCGAGCCCATAACCGAGCCCATAACCGAGCCCATAACCGAGCCCATAACCGAGCCCATAACCGAGCCCATAACCGAGCCCATAACCGAGCCCATAACCGAGCCCATAACCGAGCCCATAACCGAGCCCATAACCGAGCCCATAACCGAGCCCATAACCGAGCCCATAACCGAGCCCATAACCGAGCCCATAACCGAGCCCATAACCGAGCCCATAACCGAGCCCATAACCGAGCCCATAACCGAGCCCATAACCGAGCCCATAACCGAGCCCATAACCGAGCCCATAACCGAGCCCATAACCGAGCCCATAACCGAGCCCATAACCGAGCCCATAACCGAGCCCATAACCGAGCCCATAACCGAGCCCATAACCGAGCCCATAACCGAGCCCATAACCGAGCCCATAACCGAGCCCATAACCGAGCCCATAACCGAGCCCATAACCGAGCCCATAACCGAGCCCATAACCGAGCCCATAACCGAGCCCATAACCGAGCCCATAACCGAGCCCATAACCGAGCCCATAACCGAGCCCATAACCGAGCCCATAACCGAGCCCATAACCGAGCCCATAACCGAGCCCATAACCGAGCCCATAACCGAGCCCATAACCGAGCCCATAACCGAGCCCATAACCGAGCCCATAACCGAGCCCATAACCGAGCCCATAACCGAGCCCATAACCGAGCCCATAACCGAGCCCATAACCGAGCCCATAACCGAGCCCATAACCGAGCCCATAACCGAGCCCATAACCGAGCCCATAACCGAGCCCATAACCGAGCCCATAACCGAGCCCATAACCGAGCCCATAACCGAGCCCATAACCGAGCCCATAACCGAGCCCATAACCGAGCCCATAACCGAGCCCATAACCGAGCCCATAACCGAGCCCATAACCGAGCCCATAACCGAGCCCATAACCGAGCCCATAACCGAGCCCATAACCGAGCCCATAACCGAGCCCATAACCGAGCCCATAACCGAGCCCATAACCGAGCCCATAACCGAGCCCATAACCGAGCCCATAACCGAGCCCATAACCGAGCCCATAACCGAGCCCATAACCGAGCCCATAACCGAGCCCATAACCGAGCCCATAACCGAGCCCATAACCGAGCCCATAACCGAGCCCATAACCGAGCCCATAACCGAGCCCATAACCGAGCCCATAACCGAGCCCATAACCGAGCCCATAACCGAGCCCATAACCGAGCCCATAACCGAGCCCATAACCGAGCCCATAACCGAGCCCATAACCGAGCCCATAACCGAGCCCATAACCGAGCCCATAACCGAGCCCATAACCGAGCCCATAACCGAGCCCATAACCGAGCCCATAACCGAGCCCATAACCGAGCCCATAACCGAGCCCATAACCGAGCCCATAACCGAGCCCATAACCGAGCCCATAACCGAGCCCATAACCGAGCCCATAACCGAGCCCATAACCGAGCCCATAACCGAGCCCATAACCGAGCCCATAACCGAGCCCATAACCGAGCCCATAACCGAGCCCATAACCGAGCCCATAACCGAGCCCATAACCGAGCCCATAACCGAGCCCATAACCGAGCCCATAACCGAGCCCATAACCGAGCCCATAACCGAGCCCATAACCGAGCCCATAACCGAGCCCATAACCGAGCCCATAACCGAGCCCATAACCGAGCCCATAACCGCCTACGGCCCATAACCGAGCCCATAACCGAGCCCATAACCGAGCCCATAACCGAGCCCATAACCGAGCCCATAACCGAGCCCATAACCGAGCCCATAACCGAGCCCATAACCGAGCCCATAACCGAGCCCATAACCGAGCCCATAACCGAGCCCATAACCGAGCCCATAACCGAGCCCATAACCGAGCCCATAACCGAGCCCATAACCGAGCCCATAACCGAGCCCATAACCGAGCCCATAACCGAGCCCATAACCGAGCCCATAACCGAGCCCATAACCGAGCCCATAACCGAGCCCATAACCGAGCCCATAACCGAGCCCATAACCGAGCCCATAACCGAGCCCATAACCGAGCCCATAACCGAGCCCATAACCGAGCCCATAACCGAGCCCATAACCGAGCCCATAACCGAGCCCATAACCGAGCCCATAACCGAGCCCATAACCGAGCCCATAACCGAGCCCATAACCGAGCCCATAACCGAGCCCATAACCGAGCCCATAACCGAGCCCATAACCGAGCCCATAACCGAGCCCATAACCGAGCCCATAACCGAGCCCATAACCGAGCCCATAACCGAGCCCATAACCGAGCCCATAACCGAGCCCATAACCGAGCCCATAACCGAGCCCATAACCGAGCCCATAACCGAGCCCATAACCGAGCCCATAACCGAGCCCATAACCGAGCCCATAACCGAGCCCATAACCGAGCCCATAACCGAGCCCATAACCGAGCCCATAACCGAGCCCATAACCGAGCCCATAACCGAGCCCATAACCGAGCCCATAACCGAGCCCATAACCGAGCCCATAACCGAGCCCATAACCGAGCCCATAACCGAGCCCATAACCGAGCCCATAACCGAGCCCATAACCGAGCCCATAACCGAGCCCATAACCGAGCCCATAACCGAGCCCATAACCGAGCCCATAACCGAGCCCATAACCGAGCCCATAACCGAGCCCATAACCGAGCCCATAACCGAGCCCATAACCGAGCCCATAACCGAGCCCATAACCGAGCCCATAACCGAGCCCATAACCGAGCCCATAACCGAGCCCATAACCGAGCCCATAACCGAGCCCATAACCGAGCCCATAACCGAGCCCATAACCGAGCCCATAACCGAGCCCATAACCGAGCCCATAACCGAGCCCATAACCGAGCCCATAACCGAGCCCATAACCGAGCCCATAACCGAGCCCATAACCGAGCCCATAACCGAGCCCATAACCGAGCCCATAACCGAGCCCATAACCGAGCCCATAACCGAGCCCATAACCGAGCCCATAACCGAGCCCATAACCGAGCCCATAACCGAGCCCATAACCGAGCCCATAACCGAGCCCATAACCGAGCCCATAACCGAGCCCATAACCGAGCCCATAACCGAGCCCATAACCGAGCCCATAACCGAGCCCATAACCGAGCCCATAACCGAGCCCATAACCGAGCCCATAACCGAGCCCATAACCGAGCCCATAACCGAGCCCATAACCGAGCCCATAACCGAGCCCATAACCGAGCCCATAACCGAGCCCATAACCGAGCCCATAACCGAGCCCATAACCGAGCCCATAACCGAGCCCATAACCGAGCCCATAACCGAGCCCATAACCGAGCCCATAACCGAGCCCATAACCGAGCCCATAACCGAGCCCATAACCGAGCCCATAACCGAGCCCATAACCGAGCCCATAACCGAGCCCATAACCGAGCCCATAACCGAGCCCATAACCGAGCCCATAACCGAGCCCATAACCGAGCCCATAACCGAGCCCATAACCGAGCCCATAACCGAGCCCATAACCGAGCCCATAACCGAGCCCATAACCGAGCCCATAACCGAGCCCATAACCGAGCCCATAACCGAGCCCATAACCGAGCCCATAACCGAGCCCATAACCGAGCCCATAACCGAGCCCATAACCGAGCCCATAACCGAGCCCATAACCGAGCCCATAACCGAGCCCATAACCGAGCCCATAACCGAGCCCATAACCGAGCCCATAACCGAGCCCATAACCGAGCCCATAACCGAGCCCATAACCGAGCCCATAACCGAGCCCATAACCGAGCCCATAACCGAGCCCATAACCGAGCCCATAACCGAGCCCATAACCGAGCCCATAACCGAGCCCATAACCGAGCCCATAACCGAGCCCATAACCGAGCCCATAACCGAGCCCATAACCGAGCCCATAACCGAGCCCATAACCGAGCCCATAACCGAGCCCATAACCGAGCCCATAACCGAGCCCATAACCGAGCCCATAACCGAGCCCATAACCGAGCCCATAACCGAGCCCATAACCGAGCCCATAACCGAGCCCATAACCGAGCCCATAACCGAGCCCATAACCGAGCCCATAACCGAGCCCATAACCGAGCCCATAACCGAGCCCATAACCGAGCCCATAACCGAGCCCATAACCGAGCCCATAACCGAGCCCATAACCGAGCCCATAACCGAGCCCATAACCGAGCCCATAACCGAGCCCATAACCGAGCCCATAACCGAGCCCATAACCGAGCCCATAACCGAGCCCATAACCGAGCCCATAACCGAGCCCATAACCGAGCCCATAACCGAGCCCATAACCGAGCCCATAACCGAGCCCATAACCGAGCCCATAACCGAGCCCATAACCGAGCCCATAACCGAGCCCATAACCGAGCCCATAACCGAGCCCATAACCGAGCCCATAACCGAGCCCATAACCGAGCCCATAACCGAGCCCATAACCGAGCCCATAACCGAGCCCATAACCGAGCCCATAACCGAGCCCATAACCGAGCCCATAACCGAGCCCATAACCGAGCCCATAACCGAGCCCATAACCGAGCCCATAACCGAGCCCATAACCGAGCCCATAACCGAGCCCATAACCGAGCCCATAACCGAGCCCATAACCGAGCCCATAACCGAGCCCATAACCGAGCCCATAACCGAGCCCATAACCGAGCCCATAACCGAGCCCATAACCGAGCCCATAACCGAGCCCATAACCGAGCCCATAACCGAGCCCATAACCGAGCCCATAACCGAGCCCATAACCGAGCCCATAACCGAGCCCATAACCGAGCCCATAACCGAGCCCATAACCGAGCCCATAACCGAGCCCATAACCGAGCCCATAACCGAGCCCATAACCGAGCCCATAACCGAGCCCATAACCGAGCCCATAACCGAGCCCATAACCGAGCCCATAACCGAGCCCATAACCGAGCCCATAACCGAGCCCATAACCGAGCCCATAACCGAGCCCATAACCGAGCCCATAACCGAGCCCATAACCGAGCCCATAACCGAGCCCATAACCGAGCCCATAACCGAGCCCATAACCGAGCCCATAACCGAGCCCATAACCGAGCCCATAACCGAGCCCATAACCGAGCCCATAACCGAGCCCATAACCGAGCCCATAACCGAGCCCATAACCGAGCCCATAACCGAGCCCATAACCGAGCCCATAACCGAGCCCATAACCGAGCCCATAACCGAGCCCATAACCGAGCCCATAACCGAGCCCATAACCGAGCCCATAACCGAGCCCATAACCGAGCCCATAACCGAGCCCATAACCGAGCCCATAACCGAGCCCATAACCGAGCCCATAACCGAGCCCATAACCGAGCCCATAACCGAGCCCATAACCGAGCCCATAACCGAGCCCATAACCGAGCCCATAACCGAGCCCATAACCGAGCCCATAACCGAGCCCATAACCGAGCCCATAACCGAGCCCATAACCGAGCCCATAACCGAGCCCATAACCGAGCCCATAACCGAGCCCATAACCGAGCCCATAACCGAGCCCATAACCGAGCCCATAACCGAGCCCATAACCGAGCCCATAACCGAGCCCATAACCGAGCCCATAACCGAGCCCATAACCGAGCCCATAACCGAGCCCATAACCGAGCCCATAACCGAGCCCATAACCGAGCCCATAACCGAGCCCATAACCGAGCCCATAACCGAGCCCATAACCGAGCCCATAACCGAGCCCATAACCGAGCCCATAACCGAGCCCATAACCGAGCCCATAACCGAGCCCATAACCGAGCCCATAACCGAGCCCATAACCGAGCCCATAACCGAGCCCATAACCGAGCCCATAACCGAGCCCATAACCGAGCCCATAACCGAGCCCATAACCGAGCCCATAACCGAGCCCATAACCGAGCCCATAACCGAGCCCATAACCGAGCCCATAACCGAGCCCATAACCGAGCCCATAACCGAGCCCATAACCGAGCCCATAACCGAGCCCATAACCGAGCCCATAACCGAGCCCATAACCGAGCCCATAACCGAGCCCATAACCGAGCCCATAACCGAGCCCATAACCGAGCCCATAACCGAGCCCATAACCGAGCCCATAACCGAGCCCATAACCGAGCCCATAACCGAGCCCATAACCGAGCCCATAACCGAGCCCATAACCGAGCCCATAACCGAGCCCATAACCGAGCCCATAACCGAGCCCATAACCGAGCCCATAACCGAGCCCATAACCGAGCCCATAACCGAGCCCATAACCGAGCCCATAACCGAGCCCATAACCGAGCCCATAACCGAGCCCATAACCGAGCCCATAACCGAGCCCATAACCGAGCCCATAACCGAGCCCATAACCGAGCCCATAACCGAGCCCATAACCGAGCCCATAACCGAGCCCATAACCGAGCCCATAACCGAGCCCATAACCGAGCCCATAACCGAGCCCATAACCGAGCCCATAACCGAGCCCATAACCGAGCCCATAACCGAGCCCATAACCGAGCCCATAACCGAGCCCATAACCGAGCCCATAACCGAGCCCATAACCGAGCCCATAACCGAGCCCATAACCGAGCCCATAACCGAGCCCATAACCGAGCCCATAACCGAGCCCATAACCGAGCCCATAACCGAGCCCATAACCGAGCCCATAACCGAGCCCATAACCGAGCCCATAACCGAGCCCATAACCGAGCCCATAACCGAGCCCATAACCGAGCCCATAACCGAGCCCATAACCGAGCCCATAACCGAGCCCATAACCGAGCCCATAACCGAGCCCATAACCGAGCCCATAACCGAGCCCATAACCGAGCCCATAACCGAGCCCATAACCGAGCCCATAACCGAGCCCATAACCGAGCCCATAACCGAGCCCATAACCGAGCCCATAACCGAGCCCATAACCGAGCCCATAACCGAGCCCATAACCGAGCCCATAACCGAGCCCATAACCGAGCCCATAACCGAGCCCATAACCGAGCCCATAACCGAGCCCATAACCGAGCCCATAACCGAGCCCATAACCGAGCCCATAACCGAGCCCATAACCGAGCCCATAACCGAGCCCATAACCGAGCCCATAACCGAGCCCATAACCGAGCCCATAACCGAGCCCATAACCGAGCCCATAACCGAGCCCATAACCGAGCCCATAACCGAGCCCATAACCGAGCCCATAACCGAGCCCATAACCGAGCCCATAACCGAGCCCATAACCGAGCCCATAACCGAGCCCATAACCGAGCCCATAACCGAGCCCATAACCGAGCCCATAACCGAGCCCATAACCGAGCCCATAACCGAGCCCATAACCGAGCCCATAACCGAGCCCATAACCGAGCCCATAACCGAGCCCATAACCGAGCCCATAACCGAGCCCATAACCGAGCCCATAACCGAGCCCATAACCGAGCCCATAACCGAGCCCATAACCGAGCCCATAACCGAGCCCATAACCGAGCCCATAACCGAGCCCATAACCGAGCCCATAACCGAGCCCATAACCGAGCCCATAACCGAGCCCATAACCGAGCCCATAACCGAGCCCATAACCGAGCCCATAACCGAGCCCATAACCGAGCCCATAACCGAGCCCATAACCGAGCCCATAACCGAGCCCATAACCGAGCCCATAACCGAGCCCATAACCGAGCCCATAACCGAGCCCATAACCGAGCCCATAACCGAGCCCATAACCGAGCCCATAACCGAGCCCATAACCGAGCCCATAACCGAGCCCATAACCGAGCCCATAACCGAGCCCATAACCGAGCCCATAACCGAGCCCATAACCGAGCCCATAACCGAGCCCATAACCGAGCCCATAACCGAGCCCATAACCGAGCCCATAACCGAGCCCATAACCGAGCCCATAACCGAGCCCATAACCGAGCCCATAACCGAGCCCATAACCGAGCCCATAACCGAGCCCATAACCGAGCCCATAACCGAGCCCATAACCGAGCCCATAACCGAGCCCATAACCGAGCCCATAACCGAGCCCATAACCGAGCCCATAACCGAGCCCATAACCGAGCCCATAACCGAGCCCATAACCGAGCCCATAACCGAGCCCATAACCGAGCCCATAACCGAGCCCATAACCGAGCCCATAACCGAGCCCATAACCGAGCCCATAACCGAGCCCATAACCGAGCCCATAACCGAGCCCATAACCGAGCCCATAACCGAGCCCATAACCGAGCCCATAACCGAGCCCATAACCGAGCCCATAACCGAGCCCATAACCGAGCCCATAACCGAGCCCATAACCGAGCCCATAACCGAGCCCATAACCGAGCCCATAACCGAGCCCATAACCGAGCCCATAACCGAGCCCATAACCGAGCCCATAACCGAGCCCATAACCGAGCCCATAACCGAGCCCATAACCGAGCCCATAACCGAGCCCATAACCGAGCCCATAACCGAGCCCATAACCGAGCCCATAACCGAGCCCATAACCGAGCCCATAACCGAGCCCATAACCGAGCCCATAACCGAGCCCATAACCGAGCCCATAACCGAGCCCATAACCGAGCCCATAACCGAGCCCATAACCGAGCCCATAACCGAGCCCATAACCGAGCCCATAACCGAGCCCATAACCGAGCCCATAACCGAGCCCATAACCGAGCCCATAACCGAGCCCATAACCGAGCCCATAACCGAGCCCATAACCGAGCCCATAACCGAGCCCATAACCGAGCCCATAACCGAGCCCATAACCGAGCCCATAACCGAGCCCATAACCGAGCCCATAACCGAGCCCATAACCGAGCCCATAACCGAGCCCATAACCGAGCCCATAACCGAGCCCATAACCGAGCCCATAACCGAGCCCATAACCGAGCCCATAACCGAGCCCATAACCGAGCCCATAACCGAGCCCATAACCGAGCCCATAACCGAGCCCATAACCGAGCCCATAACCGAGCCCATAACCGAGCCCATAACCGAGCCCATAACCGAGCCCATAACCGAGCCCATAACCGAGCCCATAACCGAGCCCATAACCGAGCCCATAACCGAGCCCATAACCGAGCCCATAACCGAGCCCATAACCGAGCCCATAACCGAGCCCATAACCGAGCCCATAACCGAGCCCATAACCGAGCCCATAACCGAGCCCATAACCGAGCCCATAACCGAGCCCATAACCGAGCCCATAACCGAGCCCATAACCGAGCCCATAACCGAGCCCATAACCGAGCCCATAACCGAGCCCATAACCGAGCCCATAACCGAGCCCATAACCGAGCCCATAACCGAGCCCATAACCGAGCCCATAACCGAGCCCATAACCGAGCCCATAACCGAGCCCATAACCGAGCCCATAACCGAGCCCATAACCGAGCCCATAACCGAGCCCATAACCGAGCCCATAACCGAGCCCATAACCGAGCCCATAACCGAGCCCATAACCGAGCCCATAACCGAGCCCATAACCGAGCCCATAACCGAGCCCATAACCGAGCCCATAACCGAGCCCATAACCGAGCCCATAACCGAGCCCATAACCGAGCCCATAACCGAGCCCATAACCGAGCCCATAACCGAGCCCATAACCGAGCCCATAACCGAGCCCATAACCGAGCCCATAACCGAGCCCATAACCGAGCCCATAACCGAGCCCATAACCGAGCCCATAACCGAGCCCATAACCGAGCCCATAACCGAGCCCATAACCGAGCCCATAACCGAGCCCATAACCGAGCCCATAACCGAGCCCATAACCGAGCCCATAACCGAGCCCATAACCGAGCCCATAACCGAGCCCATAACCGAGCCCATAACCGAGCCCATAACCGAGCCCATAACCGAGCCCATAACCGAGCCCATAACCGAGCCCATAACCGAGCCCATAACCGAGCCCATAACCGAGCCCATAACCGAGCCCATAACCGAGCCCATAACCGAGCCCATAACCGAGCCCATAACCGAGCCCATAACCGAGCCCATAACCGAGCCCATAACCGAGCCCATAACCGAGCCCATAACCGAGCCCATAACCGAGCCCATAACCGAGCCCATAACCGAGCCCATAACCGAGCCCATAACCGAGCCCATAACCGAGCCCATAACCGAGCCCATAACCGAGCCCATAACCGAGCCCATAACCGAGCCCATAACCGAGCCCATAACCGAGCCCATAACCGAGCCCATAACCGAGCCCATAACCGAGCCCATAACCGAGCCCATAACCGAGCCCATAACCGAGCCCATAACCGAGCCCATAACCGAGCCCATAACCGAGCCCATAACCGAGCCCATAACCGAGCCCATAACCGAGCCCATAACCGAGCCCATAACCGAGCCCATAACCGAGCCCATAACCGAGCCCATAACCGAGCCCATAACCGAGCCCATAACCGAGCCCATAACCGAGCCCATAACCGAGCCCATAACCGAGCCCATAACCGAGCCCATAACCGAGCCCATAACCGAGCCCATAACCGAGCCCATAACCGAGCCCATAACCGAGCCCATAACCGAGCCCATAACCGAGCCCATAACCGAGCCCATAACCGAGCCCATAACCGAGCCCATAACCGAGCCCATAACCGAGCCCATAACCGAGCCCATAACCGAGCCCATAACCGAGCCCATAACCGAGCCCATAACCGAGCCCATAACCGAGCCCATAACCGAGCCCATAACCGAGCCCATAACCGAGCCCATAACCGAGCCCATAACCGAGCCCATAACCGAGCCCATAACCGAGCCCATAACCGAGCCCATAACCGAGCCCATAACCGAGCCCATAACCGAGCCCATAACCGAGCCCATAACCGAGCCCATAACCGAGCCCATAACCGAGCCCATAACCGAGCCCATAACCGAGCCCATAACCGAGCCCATAACCGAGCCCATAACCGAGCCCATAACCGAGCCCATAACCGAGCCCATAACCGAGCCCATAACCGAGCCCATAACCGAGCCCATAACCGAGCCCATAACCGAGCCCATAACCGAGCCCATAACCGAGCCCATAACCGAGCCCATAACCGAGCCCATAACCGAGCCCATAACCGAGCCCATAACCGAGCCCATAACCGAGCCCATAACCGAGCCCATAACCGAGCCCATAACCGAGCCCATAACCGAGCCCATAACCGAGCCCATAACCGAGCCCATAACCGAGCCCATAACCGAGCCCATAACCGAGCCCATAACCGAGCCCATAACCGAGCCCATAACCGAGCCCATAACCGAGCCCATAACCGAGCCCATAACCGAGCCCATAACCGAGCCCATAACCGAGCCCATAACCGAGCCCATAACCGAGCCCATAACCGAGCCCATAACCGAGCCCATAACCGAGCCCATAACCGAGCCCATAACCGAGCCCATAACCGAGCCCATAACCGAGCCCATAACCGAGCCCATAACCGAGCCCATAACCGAGCCCATAACCGAGCCCATAACCGAGCCCATAACCGAGCCCATAACCGAGCCCATAACCGAGCCCATAACCGAGCCCATAACCGAGCCCATAACCGAGCCCATAACCGAGCCCATAACCGAGCCCATAACCGAGCCCATAACCGAGCCCATAACCGAGCCCATAACCGAGCCCATAACCGAGCCCATAACCGAGCCCATAACCGAGCCCATAACCGAGCCCATAACCGAG
>JASFAX010007322.1:0-26062 GCA_030737875.1 Allium sativum
ACCTGGTCTAACCAGGTCGACAGGGCTGTCGACAGGCATGTCGACCTGGTCCAGAGCCAGGTCGAACCCAGTCCAACCTGGCTGGCCTATTCTATGTTGGCCGATTTTCTGTAGTCCGCTTTGTCATTAGGGCTAGGTGGCAGGCTCTAATTGGTCTCTCCTTAGGATGAATGGCTACGATCAATCCAAGCAACATCAATGGTCCTAATCAGTTCATAACCTCTATAAAAACAACGCTAGACTAACCCTAATCTATTCATTCAAAAATAAGAACAAAGCCGCCATGTTGCTGAGGAACGACTAAGGGTAGCCACCAATTGGAGAGAGGATTAGGAGGCAAATTCTAAGGCATAAAGCAACTCAATCAAATCAAACCGCATCTTCAAATCCCTAAATTTGAGAATTCGCCTCACCATTGTAAGTAGAGTATTATTTTGGTATGAACAAATAACTGTGTTGGTTTGTATACTTGATTGTGGTGATAAATAATTCATAATTTGTGTGTTACTATGATTCTTATCGATTTGGAATATTGTATACGTTTGGATATTCTCGAATTATGTTATTCAGTTACGAAAAACTACATGCGGTAGTTTTTATGCAAGTATACGTTTGGAATATTCGCAAATTATATATGTAGTTGTTTAACTGAAACTTATGCAAGTTTGGGGTTTTGCTACTATGCCATCATAATGTGTATTTTTATACAAACATCATTTTTGAAGTAATTGGAATAAGTTTGGGTTATCATAGTCCATATGAAAGTATGTTGAAAATTTGGCATCATGATCTATGTATTAAGTCATGCTTTTGTACTAGAAAACCTATTTGCAAACTTATGAATATGACTAGGCTATGATTGATATTTGGCATAATTGAAATCCATGTTGAGTCTATATTGTTTACAAGAATTATATGATGACATATGTGGTACATAGCTAGGTTAGATTCAAAAATCCCTTTTTGCAAGTTTGCATGACTAAAGTAAAAATCATGATTTCATGTTAGAAATATTTATGCCATAGTTATGTGAACAAATTTAACTATACTTATGCCATGCTTATGTTTGACATTATGCCTAAATAAAAATATAGGTTCATGTTGTAGTTATGACTATGTGTCAATAATGATACCCAATTTAGATTCTTATCTCAACTACAAGATTACATGCTTTGATTCATGTCACTTATGTTTTATGACCAAAGTATATGTCACTACTATGCAAGTACACCAGTTTCTATTTTGTATTTCCAACGTCATATTGCAAGTTCATGCGCTCACCTTCCCCTTTTTGTGTATGGAATCACTCTTTAAGCCTCCCCTTTTCGCATGGCTAAGTTGCGCTTTAAAAGGCTAAGCCCAACCTATATATATATATATAATAAACGGACGTGTTAAACGGGGGAAAATAACGTTGGGTTAATTACTAATGAATGAAAATATAAAATAGAAGGGCCCAAATTCAGGTATGGGTTGGGCCCATGATTGGTGTAACCTTTACACCATTAACTTAATAATGGGCCGCAAATATTTACATATAAGAAAATAAAGAAGAAGAAAGACAAAATATGTAATGTAGAACATACGATGTGTTTAACCCGAGGTTGGATTGAGTTGTGATGTAAACCTGCCCGGAACCGCCCGGCTGTCCAGTAGTCACAACAATACCTATCCAATGTGGGAGGTTAAACATGGAGCCCAATAAGGACCCGAGGTTAGACTGAGTTGTGGCGTAAGACTGCCCGGAACCAACCGGCAACAGGCAGCCACAACAATACCTGTCTAATGTGAGAGGTCAGGGCCTTAATAAGACAATTAAGGCTGAGTCAGGATTGCTAGGATTAAGTGAACTAAAGACTTAATCAAAATGGAACATGCTAAACTAAACGGACTGGTGGGGGTTAGGTTAGGAAACACTTAACCAACTTATCATGTTGGCTAGAGATAGAAAACCTAGTAACGGGGGGGACCCTTTTCAGCAGTAACCCTAGAAGGTGTATCAGGATACCCTGAAACTAGGCAGGGTGGGGCACGATTACTGGGCTGATTGTAAGAGGTCAAATCGACGGCGGTGGTGTAGCAGTGTAGGTTCTAACGGGGTGCGGGCATGCACACACTCCGGCGCAGAAAAATAAGGCACTGGACACCAGTAGCATACCTGTGCATTCTAGGATTGTGTCGGGCCGCCACCATGGGACTTGATACACCCCATGGTGGGACCAGCATAGGTAACTACAACATCGGGGGCCGTAAGACACATGTAACTATGCGAGTAGGAGCCGATCATCATAGAATGGATCACATCACCCTGATTATGGGGTGCCAGTTGGAAACTAGTTTATATGGGTTCAGAGATTAACATGGGGTACGATAGAATATTCGACCCTAGACAACTTAACCAAGTTTATAGTGCTTTCCCACTTCTTGTTTATACTTATCATACCCAGTTCTTTATTCATAGACAGAATAGTACTAGACTTACTCAGGCTTTATGTCTGACTCTACTTTTCTTTCGTCTTCTTTTCTTCCGTTCCCCCCCCCAGGTCCACAGGGAGGGAACACAGCAGCTTGACCGGTCTTAACATCCAGCTTGAAGAAGACAAATGTATTGCTTGGTCCTTTTCGTCTTGAACTATGGCTTTGGACAACCACTATGGGGCCTTTGCAGTTTATCTATGTTTTATTTATGCTTCTTTAAATAATGTAATCAAGACAGATTATGAAAGTGTTATGTTATGTTTTGGAAAAAAATGTAAGACAATCATGGTGATGTGTTGTAACACGTATTTGCTTTTATGAAATAAAAGTTGTTGTTTTTCCGCTGTTTACAAATATGTGTTCTTATATCTGTCTTGTACATCTATGACTTATACTTATAAACCTCCACCAAAATTAGGGCATTCCCTTTGAGAGTGACCCTAACGGAGGTGGGGTGTTTCACTTGGTATCAGAGCATAGGTTTACCAGATAAGATAAAAAGTTTTGAAAAAATTATTTTCAAAAAGGAAATTTAAAGAAGCATTTTTAAAAGAAAAATATTATTTTATTTTAAAAAGGCAAAGTCCACTCCCCAAAGCCATAGGTACTATCTCTTATCCTTCGTTTTGAATCTATCCTTTTTGTTTCAGCATGTCCGAAGATCTTAACTTTCCAGAAGGGGTGCCAATACCTGGTTGGTTTAGGCGGTTCTTAGAAGCAAGGGCCACTCAGCCAGGTCCTACCGTTCCTCCTCCCCCAGCTGAAGGAAATCATCCAGCTGCAGCGGCACCTTTTCCTCCACCTCCTCCTCGGGGAAACACTTTTGCTAAGATATGTAAAGATTTTAAAGCTATGGGAGGAAAGGATTTCCATGGAACTGAGTCCTTCGTGGCAGCTAGAAATTGGCTGAAAGAAACGGAGGACCTATTCATCATCTTTGAGGTAGAAGATAGACAAAAAGTACAATTGGCAGTGTGGCTATTGAAGGGCGAGGCTTCCTACTGGTGGGAAGTCACTAATGCTGAAAGACCAGTGGAGACATGGGAGGACTTTAGGGCAAGGTTTGAGACTAAATTTCTCTCAGATGTGGAAAGAAGTTTGCAGTTGGAAAAATTCTTATTTCTTAAGCAAGGGGACAAGACAGTCAGAGAGTATGTGAATCAGTTCGATGAGCTGGCTAGGTTTGGGCTTGACCTAGTCAATACCCCGCACAAGAAGGCTCTCCGTTTCGTCAAAGGGTTGAATGAGCCATTACACAGTTTGGCCATGACCCATATACCCATGGGAGCCACGTATGAAAGATTGGTGCAAATGGCATTGCTGAATGAAGAGGATAAGGGCAAGAAGGAGACAAAGGCAACAAAGAGAAGAGGAAGTGCAATTTCTGTGGCAAAGTGGGGCACTTAGTAAAGGACTGCCGGAAAAAAAGGCCAAGGAGAATGGTGGGTGCTTTTCTTGCGGTGAGACAGGCCACAGGGCTAAGGACTGCCCAAAGAAACGAGGACAGGGGCAGAGGGCTGGATCCACCCCAGGGGCACAGGTTCATGTGCTGGAAGCGCCACCTCTGCAACAGCGAGGTATAAATACTTCTGTAGAAAGTGTAGTTTGTCTTTATGATCACCCCGTTCGCACTTTATTTGATTCTGGCGCATCACACTCCTTTATCTTGTCTGCTCTAGTAGAATCTCTGCACCTAAAAACTAGTATGGTAGAGGACCCCTTAATTGTTTCAAACCCAATTGGGGGCCCAGCTCATTTGTCTATGATCTGTTTGGGATTGAAAATTTCCATTCTAAGTGTAGAATTTCAATGTAGTGCCTTTGTTTTGGGCTTTTCGGGTTATGGTTTGATTTTGGGTATGGATTGGCTATCCAGTAATGGGGCCATCCTTGATTGTGAGAAAAGGGTTGTTAGGCTCCTAACCCAGCTCGGTAATACTTTGGAAATTTCTTGTAATCCCTCGTATGCGGTTATGCTTAGTTATCTTGAATCGCTAGATGCCTCTGTTGAAAATTTGCAGTCAGTTAGAGTGGTCCGGGAATATCCGGATGTCTTCGAAGAGGTGAAGGGCTTGCCTCCGAAGCGGGAAATAGACTTCCGCATATATCTTGTAGATAATGCAAAGCCCTATGCGTTGCCCGTTAGGCACATGGCTCCACGGGAAAGGAAAGAGCTCAGTAAATAGATTAAAGAGCTTCTAGAAAAGGGGTTCATAAGGAGAAGCATTTCAGAATGGGGCGCTCCGGTGGTGTTCGCTACAAAGGCGGATGGTTCACTCCGTCTATGTGTTGACTATAGGGAGATCAACAAGCTAACGAAAAAGAATAGGCACCCTCTCCCTAGAATTGACGATTTATTTGACCAGCTTGTAGGAGCGTCTGTTTTCTCCCAGCTCGATTTAGCAACCGGTTTTCATCAGCTAAGGGTGGCTGAAGATAGCATCGATAAAACGACGTTCAGAACCCCAGACGGCTTCTTTGAATGGCTTGTCATGCCTTTCGGCTTGACAAATGCACCTGCTTACTTCGTGGACCTAATGAGTAGGGTATTTAGAGATTTCCTCAACAAATTCGTAGTGGTCTTCGTGGATGATATCCTTATCTTCTTAAAGAATGAAGAGGAACATGCTCAGCACTTAAGGGAAATCATGGAAACTTTGCGAGTCCATCAACTAAAAGCCAAATTCTCCAAATGCCCCTTTTGGAGAGAAGAGGTGAGGTTCCTTGGGTACATAGTATCCAAACAAGGGTTAGCAGTGGACCCTGCTAAGGTAGTGGCGGTACAGGATTGGAAGACACCAAGGAATGCAACTGAGGTTCGAAGCTTTCTAGGACTAGCAGGTTTCTATCGAAAGTTTATAAGGGATTTTGCGAAAATCTCAGCTCCGCTCACAAAGTTGACTAAGAAGAATCTAGTGTTCAATTGGGATTTGGATTGCGAGTTTGCCTTCCAACGACTGAAAAGGGCTCTTACAACAGCCCCAGTTTTGACGCTGCCGGATGGGAGCAAGATGTTCACTGTTTATACGGATGCATGTGGGACAGGGCTAGGCGCCGTCTTAATGCAAGAAGGAAGGGTAGTAGCTTATGGCGGGAGGCAGTTGAAAGTGCACGAAAAGAACTACCCAACCCACGATCTTGAGTTAGCCGCCATCGTCTTTGCACTCAAGTCTTGGCGACACTATCTCCTAGGTGAGAAGTTCGAACTTTACACTGACCATAAATCGTTAAAATATCTTTTCTCGTAGAAGGATCTTAACTTGAGGCAACAAAGATGGATGGAGTTTCTTGCCTCGTACGATTTCGAAATCTCCTACACTCCGGGCAAAGGCAACGTAGTAGCAGACGCGTTGAGCCGAAAGAAATTGACCCTAAGCCCGTTGTTTGTTGAAAGACAAAGCCTAGAGTTTATAGCCAGCTTCGACTTTAGGCCTTCCTCCGATTTCGTACCAGGCTTGCTAGCATCTCTCGAAGTGCGCCCAACTTTAGTGGATTCAGTAGGAACAGCACAACGCAAAGACCCTCAGCTTGTGGAAACAATTGATAGGCTAATTAGGGGTGAGACTTCAAGTCACCTCAACAGATACTCCATCGACGATAAGGGGTTGCTAAGGCGAGACGGAAGACTATGCGTCCCACAGACAAAAGATTTAATAAAGAAGGTTCTCGAGGAAGCACATCACTCCAAGATGACGATACACCCAGGCGGAGATAAAATGTACAAAGACATAAAAAGGACTTTCTTCTGGAACGGCATGAAAAAGGACGTGGCAGAATTCGTTTCTAAGTGTATGGTGTGCCAACAGGTTAAGGCGGAACAGAAAAAGCCTGGCGGACTGCTGCATCCTCTGGAGGTCCCGCAGTGGAAGTGGGATAGCATCTCAATGGACTTCATCGATGGGTTGCCTAGGTCTAGGAGAGGCAACACTAGCATTTGGGTAATAGTGGATAGGCTTACTAAAAGCGCCCACTTTTTACCTGTCAAAAGTAAAAGAACTGCCTCATCCCTAGCATCACTTTACCTTAAGGAAATCGTTCGACTCCATGGAATACCATCTAGCATTGTTAGTGACCGAGACCCCATCTTCACCAGCGAGTTTTGGCGGAGTCTGCAAGAAGCAGTAGGAACGCAGTTATGCTTGAGCACAGCCTATCATCCCCAAACCGACGGCCAAACAGAGAGAGTGAACAGAGTTTTGGAAGACCTTTTAAGACTATGCGTCCTTGACTTCGGAGGGACATGGGAAGACCACCTTCCTTTGGTGGAATTTGCCTACAACAACAGCTATCAAGCAACCATCGGAATGGCGCCCTTCGAAGCTTTATATGGAAGACCGTGCCGATCGCCCACTTGTTGGTGGGAGTCTACGGATAAGCTCATACATGGACCAGATATGATCCGAGAGACTTCAGAGAAAGTATCCTTAATACGAAGAAGGATGAAGACGGCCCAAGACAGACAAAAGTCCTATGCCGACAAGAGAAGGACCGACCTTGAATTTGAGGTTGGAGACAGAGTTTTTCTCAAGGTATCACCACTAAGGAACGTTGTTCGTTTTGGAACCACAGGAAAGCTAGCACCAAGGTTCGTAGGGCCATTCCCTATCATCGAGAAAATTGGGAAAATGGCCTATAGATTAGAGCTACCCGAGAAGTTGGCTGGAGTCCACAACGTTTTTCACGTTTCACATCTCCGAAAATGTCTACATGAGTCTGCTGAGGTGGTAGAGCCGAATATCCTCGAAGAGGCCGAAGTGGAACGCGAAGCAACCATAAGAAAAGTTCCAACCCGCATATTAGGAACGGAAGTGAAGAAGCTACGCAACCGCGAAGTTAGGCTCGTCAAAGTTCAGTGGAGCGACGCCGAGGGAGACGCGACTTGGGAAACTGAAGCTAGAATACGCACTGCCTACCCTTTTCTGTTCGAGGGTACATCCTTGATCTTTCCTTTTCCTTAAGTTGTGCTTTTATCTATCTTTTTAGGTATATTTCCTCGACCTTATCTTTTAGGTAGAAACCCTTTGGATGGAAACATGTAATTGAAACATGTTATGGATGATGGTTGCAAGTGGTTGCAAGTGATTGCTAGTGGTTGCTCGTGGTCACATATACACACACAATCTAGGTTTTAGATCGGCTCAGTCACTTCATATTGCATATGCATATATGTTTGCATTCGTATATGGTTGAACTTTAATGTGTTGTCATATGGATGTTGCATTTGTAATGAATGATTGTGCACTCATGTAGAATCATGAATAGGAAAATTTGCATACATAATGGATTCATGGCACTTACATAATTCGCATTAAGGAGGTCAACTGAATCAGTAGACCGCCTGATTTTGCATTAGATAAGTACATGTACACACACACTTCGCATATGATCATGAAGCATTAGAAGTCTTTTAAGGACAATGGATACTCGTGTTTGATGGATGAGTAGATGGATGATTGGATGTTAGGATATACATTCCTCCTAACTTGAAGATTTCGGGGACGAAATCCTTTTAAGTGGGGGAGAATGTAACACCCCGCGAATTCTATAACTGTGAAATTAACAAATTAAAGTATAATTGATTTGAAATCAAAGAACTAAGGGAAACGGGATACGCCATTACGTTCGTCTCGAAAAAATACGCGAAATAGAGTCCGAGTTTTCGAAAAACGGAGTCCGTATGAAGAAGATACGGCCTTCGGAAGTTTCTAAATTAAGTTTAAAATTCCAAAATCGGGCCCAATGGGCCAGGGCGGAAAAACACCCGCCTAACGCACCCAGGTCGACTGGGCTGTCGACCTGGTCTAACCAGGTCGACAGGGCTGTCGACAGGGCTGTCGACAGGCATGTCGACCTGGTCCAGAGCCAGGTCGAACCCAGTCCAACCTGGCTGGCCTATTCTATGTTGGCCGATTTTCTGTAGTCCGCTTTGTCATTAGGGCTAGGTGGCAGGCTCTAATTGGTCTCTCCTTAGGATGAATGGCTACGATCAATCCAAGCAACATCAATGGTCCTAATCAGTTCATAACCTCTATAAAAACAACCCTAGACTAACCCTAATCTATTCATTCAAAAATAAGAACAAAGCCGCCATGTTGCTGAGGAACGACTAAGGGTAGCCACCAATTGGAGAGAGGATTAGGAGGCAAATTCTAAGGCATAAAGCAACTCAATCAAATCAAACCGCATCTTCAAATCCCTAAATTTGAGAATTCGCCTCACCATTGTAAGTAGAGTATTATTTTGGTATGAACAAATAACTGTGTTGGTTTGTATACTTGATTGTGGTGATAAATAATTCATAATTTGTGCATTACTATGATTCTTATCGATTTGGAATATTGTATACGTTTGGATATTCTCGAATTATGTTATTCAGTTACGAAAAACTACATGTGGTAGTTTTTATGCAAGTATACGTTTGGAATATTCGCAAATTATGTATGTAGTTGTTTAATTGAAACTTATGCAAGTTTGGGGTTTTGCTACTATGCCATCATAATGTGTATTTTTATACAAACATCATTTTTGAAGTAATTGGAATAAGTTTGGGTTATCATAGTCCATATGAAAGTATGTTGAAAATTTGGCATCATGATCTATGTATTAAGTCATGCTTTTGTACTAGAAAACCTATTTGCAAACTTATGAATATGACTAGGCTATGATTGATATTTGGCATAATTGAAATCCATGTTGAGTCTATATTGTTTACAAGAATTATATGATGACATATGTGGTACATAGCTAGGTTAGATTCAAAAATCCCTTTTTGCAAGTTTGCATGACTAAAGTAAAAATCATGATTTCATGTTAGAAATATTTATGCCATAGTTATGTGAACAAATTTAACTATACTTATGCCATGCTTATGTTTGACATTATGCCTAAATAAAAATATAGGTTCATGTTGTAGTTATGACTATGTGTCAATAATGATACCCAATTTAGATTCTTATCTCAACTACAAGATTACATGCTTTGATTCATGTCACTTATGTTTTATGACCAAAGTATATGTCACTACTATGCAAGTACACCAGTTTCTATTTTGTATTTCCAACGTCATATTGCAAGTTCATGTGCTCACCTTCCCCTTTTTGTGTATGGAATCACGCTTTAAGCCTCCCCTTTTCGCATGGCTAAGTTGGGCTTTAAAAGGCTAAGCCCAACCTATATATATATAATAAACGGACGTGTTAAACGGGGGAAAATAACGTTGGGTTAATTACTAATGAATGAAAATATAAAATAGAAGGGCCCAAATTCAGGTATGGGTTGGGCCCATGATTGGTGTAACCTTTACACCATTAACTTAATAATGGGCCGCAAATATTTACATATAAGAAAATAAAGAAGAAGAAAGACAAAATATGTAATGTAGAACATACGATGTGTTTAACCTGAGGTTGGATTGAGTTGTGATGTAAACCTGCCCGGAACCGCCCGGCTGTCCAGTAGTCACAACAATACCTATCCAATGTGGGAGGTTAAACATGGAGCCCAATAAGGACCCGAGGTTAGACTGAGTTGTGGCGTAAGACTGCCCGGAACCAACCGGCAACAGGCAGCCACAACAATACCTGTCTAATGTGAGAGGTCAGGGCCTTAATAAGACAATTAAGGCTGAGTCAGGATTGCTAGGATTAAGTGAACTAAAGACTTAATCAAAATGGAACATGCTAAACTAAACGGACTGGTGGGGTTTAGGTTAGGAAACACTTAACCAACTTAGCATGTTGGCTAGAGATAGAAAACCTAGTAACGGGGGGACCCTTTTCAGCAGTAACCCTAGAAGGTGTATCAGGATACCCTGAAACTAGGCAGGGTGGGGCACGATTACTGGGCTGATTGTAAGAGGTCAAATCGACGGCGGTGGTGTAGCAGTGTAGGTTCTAACGGGGTGCGGGCATGCACACACTCCGGCGCAGAAAAATAAGGCACTGGACACCAGTAGCATACCTGTGCATTCTAGGATTGTGTCGGGCCGCCACCATGGGACTTGATACACCCCATGGTGGGACCAGCATAGGTAACTACAACATCGGGGGCCGTAAGACACATGTAACTATGCGAGTAGGAGCCGATCATCATAGAATGGATCACATCACCCTGATTATGGGGTGCCAGTTGGAAACTAGTTTATATGGGTTCAGAGATTAACATGGGGTACGATAGAATATTCGACCCTAGACAACTTAACCAAGTTTATAGTGCTTTCCCACTTCTTGTTTATACTTATCATACCCAGTTCTTTATTCATAGACAGAATAGTACTAGACTTACTCAGGCTTTATGTCTGACTCTACTTTTCTTTCGTCTTCTTTTCTTCCGTTCCCCCCCCCCCCCAGGTCCACAGGGAGGGAACACAGCAGCTTGACCGGTCTTAACATCCAGCTTGAAGAAGACAAATGTATTGCTTGGTCCTTTTCGTCTTGAACTATGGCTTTGGACAACCACTATGGGGCCTTTGCAGTTTATCTATGTTTTATTTATGCTTCTTTAAATAATGTAATCAAGACAGATTATGAAAGTGTTATGTTATGTTTTGGAAAAAAATGTAAGACAATCATGGTGATGTGTTGTAACACGTATTTGCTTTTATGAAATAAAAGTTGTTGTTTTTCCGCTGTTTACAAATATGTGTTCTTATATCTGTCTTGTATATCTGTGACTTATACTTATAAACCTCCACCAAAATTAGGGCATTCCCTTTGAGAGTGACCCTAACGGAGGTGGGGTATTTCAATGATTGAAATTGTTTTGACACTATACACTTATTATAGTATCAAATGATTTGTTTTTAAACATACCAAGCATGTTTGGCTGTTATAAGGTAAAACCCTATCCTCCGGCTTGCGTTGCATTGTGTGATGGGACCTGGGTCTTATAATAGCTTCATTTTTCAAAAAAGCATTGCGCTGTTTATTCTATGCACTGGTATTCTTGGGAGGAAACCCGTTCCGTGTTATACGGCGTGGTCCCTTGAATTACTCTCTTTTAAAGTAAGCTTTAAATAACTGTTTCAGTTCTCACACCAGTCACATGACTGACCTGGAGTTTATTGTTTTAACCTAAACCCTGGGTGCCCCTATTTTCGACACGGGCAGCTATTAATTTTGGTTTTGCAGATTTATATTCACAGGATCCTGGTTTACAGCTGGAATGATATCCGGAAAGCTCTGTATCCGTATATCACCTTCAGTTGTGCTTTGTATTATTTTCCACTGCTATGTAATTTATTGTAATCTCTGATATTTATCGAATGTAATTTATTCATTTATACTCTGTATATTCTTGTATCTGATGGAATTGTTGTAATAACAATGAAATGTTCTTCCGTCTGCGTTCTGATTTGTCTTGTCCTCACAGTAGTTCGTTCTTTCTCATCTCTTCGGAGACCGGGGAAGTTCGGGTCGCTTCACTTTCCTTTACGAGGAAGTTACGGGTTCTTAAAGTGGTATCAGAGCTTTGGTTTACAGAGCTCGAGAACAAGACACATTAGAACCATACAAAAGAATTCATCAGATATTGGGTTAGTAATATCCAATTAGAATGACTCGTTAGAGATAGGATCAGTAGTATCCTAGAAAGGGTGTGAAGAGTATATTTTTCAAATAAAAACAATTTTGTTTTGAAATTTAAATCATTTTATACGTATTTGATTATTTATTTATTTTGAATTTGGACAATCCATTATATAAAGGTTTTGCATATACGCGTCATGAACGTATATTCGAAGTTTTAATATACTGGATAGATACAGAATCACATTCTAGTCACCCGGAGATGGTTCTGATGATTGATATATCATCATCAGAATTTGTGTTCGTGTTTCGAAGGTGTGATATCTATATATTTCCATCAGGCTGGTGTGAGAACCAAAATTTATATAGATAGATTTATTGGTTGTGATTTGGCATCAAAAACATGATTTTCTGTAAATATGTATCAAAGTTATGAATTTGAAACTCTAATTCACTAATTGATTGATGTTTATGTTGTTTGTTTATTTGTTTGATAATTTTGAACCATTATGCCTAATTGAACCAAATAGTGAATTATATTGAAAATTAGTCGCATTTGCTTGCATATACATGTACTTGCATTGAACAGGTCGTAGCAAGGAGGCTAGAGCAGAGAATAAAATTTGTTTGCCCGACAAATAGGTACATCTTTATCATAATTTACTGTTTTGTTTGGGTGATGATGATTTTAAAAGCCGATTGGCTAGCCGCTTGGCTTTTTCTTATTCTTTTTGAGATCAGAAGGCCTATATGGCAATTTCGGGATTTTCCCGTGGCTCCTGGTGCAGAAGAGGTTATGGCGAAATTTTTCGAAAATTTAGGGTGTTAGCCAAATTTTGAAAAGTTCTTAGAAACTGAAAAGTTGAAGAACTTAAGCCGTAATCAAATAGAGAAAGTTGAGTTAATTAGTTAAACAACTTTCGGCTTCGTTCCTTTTCGGGGATGAAAAGTTTTAAGTGGGGGAGATTGTAATAACCCGGAAATGTGAGCCAGTTTAAAATTTTTATTTTGGCAATTTTAGCGAATTTTGAATATTTAAAATGAATTATTTTAAATAATATCGACGAAAATATATTTTGAATATATTTCGAGCGTATATTTATATACGCATCGTCGTTAGAATATAAATAATTATATATAATTATAAAAGGAATAGAAAATGGCACGGTAGTTCGATAATTCGATTTCAAACTTCAATTGAATGTACCGGGTGCAAAACAAAATGGATTTTAACGAAACCAAAAATAGTAGGATCTATTTGATAATATCTTTCCAACGAATCCGAAAAATAAAAATTTAATAGCGGGGATCAAAAGATATGTCCAGTTGAAAATTCTGAATAGTCGCTATGGAATTCAGGCCCTTAAAAATGGAAATTTTGCAAACGACCTCGGATTTCGACGAAACCACTTGTGTTGGATCCGGGATGTCAGGTTATTGCTAGATTCCAAATTTCGTAATTTTTCGAATCAATATGTGAGCGTGGCAAAGGAAAACGCGTTTGACCAGTTTTAGTTGATTTTAATCGACTGGAAAATGGCGATTTTTTCAAACGATCTCAGAATTTGACTAAACTAGTTTTGTTAGGACCGTATCGTCAATACGAAGCTAGAAAATATTTTTCTGTAATTTTTCGAGTTTGTATGCGACCCCGGTAAATTGAAATGTGCGTTCAAATTGAATATATAAAGAATTATATTTTAATTTGAACGGAAACCAGTCGAAACGATGGAATTGGCCTACGATACATATCCCATTGTGTTCGGGACGGGGGTAATTAGCAAGGGGCGACAGTCATTGGGTCTCATTTTGAGGTCAAATAAAAAGTCAATTTTGGTGGACAATAAATTAATAATTAAAATAAATAAAATATAAAACTTTACAGAACCCCCCAATACCTTTCCCTTCTCTCCTCAGTTCAGACTGAAATTAAATAAAAAAAAAGAAAACCCTAAACACCCCCGTCGATCGCCTCAGCCCATCGCCGCCCCCTCTACTGATCGACCACCGACCTACCCCTCCTCCTTCTTCCCCGCCGCCCCTCTTCGCTCTCTCCTCCTCGTTCCTTTCTCCATCCGCTGACCCCGATGCCCAATCACCTGGAGCCGCGCCCAACCCATCACCCACCGCTCCACAGACCCGCCGCCGGTCAACCAAGCCACCCACGACCACCACACTCCGCCTGCGCGCCCATCCCTTGCGCCACCTCGAAACCGCGGCGACCGACACCCCCTCTTCCTCCTTAAATCGCAGAAAACCGTCTCCTCTTCGACCGCGAGCTCCAGCCACGCGACTGGACATCACCTTAGCCCCCCTCGCTGTAGAAAAACCGTAAGTTTTCTGATTTATTTTCATTTTTAAATTTCTTTTTCAAATCTAATATTTTTGTTATTATTATTTGTTTTAAACCATTGAAGAAAATAAATAATAATAATAAAATCAGTTTTGAAAATAATAATAAAAATGAAATCAGCTTTGAAAAGAATGGAGCATTAGATTTGAAATTATCGAAAGGTCAGATTTTTAAGTTGTAGATCTAGAATAAAAATTAAATCATTATATTTGAAAAGGAGAAATCTTTATATTTGAGAAGGCGAAATCTTTATATTTGAAAGGGCAAAATCTTTATGTAGAGAATAGCGTGATAAAAATATAATTTTTATCTATATAGCACCGTTGTAAAAATAGAATTTTTATCTATATAGTAGCGGTGTAAAAATGGAATTTTTATTCATATAGTAGAAGTATAAAAATATGATTTTTATCTACATAGTAACAATATAAAAATGTGATTTTTATATATGTAGCGGCTACGGGCAACGAAAGTGACGAAAGGCGAGAACGGCGAAGACTTCTGTATAAGAAGAGTCAAGATGATTGGATTAGCTAGTCGGTGAGAACTTCTCACTCTAAATTTCTTTTTCTAGTTATATATATATACTAGGATGCAGACGGTATTTAGTAGCACCCGACACCCGTCATCCACAGACCATGGATGGCTTGTATGTTTGATTGTTTGTTGAGATGAAAATTGATTGTGTGATGTGGAATAGAATAAAATATTTATATAGTTAAAAATATTTAATCGTTAAAAATATAATTTTTAACGTGAATATAAATCAATAAATATTTATAAACAAATCGGCCGATTTGTTTATACACACTGATTTGACTGATATTGATTGGGACGATAAATTTTACACATCGCCCAACTGCACAAATAAAATCTGTGTTTGATTGTTTGAAACCCCACATGGGTACTGGGATAAAATATAGCATACACTAATCTCAATAATTAGTTGTATGTCGATCGATTGATTGACAGGCTGTTATAAGCGTTAGATATCTATATTTGATGCTTATACAGCGTAGTGCACTTTGGATGATGTTTGATTATTTATCGTTGCTATTATATACATGTGTTGTATGGAATCCATATAGTTAACGCTATATGGTGATTGATTGGGCCTCATTCCAATTTAGAAAATAAAGAATAAAATAAAATAAAGGTTCATGTGTTGACCGTACTCATCTATTGAGATTAGTCATGTGTTGAACGAAATATTTGAACAATAAAATTTACATCTTTATCATTATAAAATAAAGGTTCATGTGTTGACAGTACTCATTCGTTGAGATTAGTCATGTGTTGAACGAAATAATTTAACAATAAAATTTACATCTTTATCATTATAAAATAAATGTTCATGTGTTGACCGTACTCATCTATTGAGATTAGTCATGTGTTGAACGAAATATTTTAACAATAAAATTTACATCTTTATCATATATAAAATTAGAAACTAACTGGAAAATAGATAAGATGAGTGGTCTCCTGGATATTGATCTGATGTTGGTTTCGGCCTTCGGGGTTAATATTCAGGGAATCGTTCTCTTACTACTTTACGGTTGGAGTCTGATTTGAAATCAAACGATAGATACCATAATTTTTATAAAATATATTAAATAACAAAAATAGTCACACGTGGACAGTACTCATCCGTTGAGATTAGTCATGTGTTTACAAAAATATAGATTCATGTATTGAATAAAATAAATATTCATTTGTTGAATAGAATAACGGAATTATTGAAATATACAAAGCCGTATTGATTAGAGATGCGCTATTTTGACGCGAACGATATTTATATCGATTATATTCATTTTTATAATTGAATTGAATCGAATAGAAAACCAATTTGAATTGAGTCGAATAGAAAACTAATTTGAATTGAATCGAATAGAACACAAATTTGAATTGAATCGAATAGAAAACCAATTTGAATTGAATCGAATAGAAAACCAATTTGAATTGAATCGAATAGAAAACCAATTTGAATTGAATCGAATAGAAAACCAATTTGAATTGAATCGAATAGAAAACCAATCTGAATTGAATCGAATAGAAAACCAATTTGAATTGAATCGAATAGAAAAACAATTTGAATTGAATCGAATAGAAAACCAATTTGAATTGAATCGAAAAGAAAACCAATTTGAATTGAATCGAACAGAAAACCAATTTGAATTGAATCGAACAGAAAACCAATTTGAATTGAATCGAATAGAAAACCAATTTGAATTGAATCAAAATAGGAGAAAATCAATTTGAAATGAATTCAAATTGAATTGATATTTGAATTGAATTGAAATGCATTTTAAAACGAATTTATAAGGAAAAATTCAATTTTGATTTGAATTGGAAATGGAAGTTGAAATGTTTTTTTAAATGAATTCAAAACTATTTATAAAATTTGTTTTATATAGGAATCGACGAAATATATATTATATATATTATATATATAATATAATGGTCTGAATAGAATGCACCGCATCGCGGCAGTTCGTAAATTTCGACCATTAACTTCGAATGGACATTACGGGAGATCCGACCGTCGGATTCTCCTAAAATCGGAACCGTTGGGTTCGTACTGAAAAGAGCTTTCTAACGAATATTAAAAATTTGAAATCTAACGGTTGGATTTGGAGATACGTCCAAATCAAATTTGGAAAAGGTTGGTGTAAGTGTAGTTCGATGGCCGTTGATGGAAATCGATTGTACGGGCCTTGATAAAATTATTAAAAATATCAATAATTTGTGTAAAATCATAAGAAATGATTTGGAAAAAATTGGGATGTAAAACTCCATATTTGAAAAGATAAAAATGGATTTTTATCGAAATGAACTAGTTTTGAACTAAATTTAAAACCCAATTATTTTTAAATAAATAAATTAGATTTTAAAAGGGGTTTTAAATAATCGGAATTTCTAATATATTTGATTGGAATTGAATTAGAATTGATTTGTGGGTTAATTGTGAACGGTGTTTTAAATAACACTAGTTCTTTAACCCGATAATAAATAGAATGTGATTTGGGTTTATCGTGAACGGTGTTTTAAATAACACTAGTTCTTTAACCGATAATAAATAGAATGTGATTTGGGTTTATCATGAACCGTGTTTTAAATGACATTAGTTCTTTGACCCAGTAAAAGGAGTTTTAATGAATCTGTAATTAGATTGAAATGTGAATTGATAATTTAAATTATCAAATTTAGAAAGTGAGCGAGAATGGAGTATCACCAGTTTTGCTCCAGGCGATAGTTGAATCTTTAATTAGATTTGAACGTGAAATGGTAATTAATTTTACCGATAACACCGTGGTGTTAGATATAGAGTATTACCAGTTTTGCTTCATGGGATGAATAGGTTGGGATTGGGAAATAAAATAAATAATTACTTCGGTGCGGTTGCTAATCTCGACTAGTTTGGAAAACCATAATTTGGTTTGATATGACATCCAAAGGAAGATTAAAGAATAAATTTTAAAGAATTTATCTTGGATAAAATTAAGGGAACCTTTCCCTAAGAATATAAAATTTAGAAACTAGCTGTAGGTTAGTTAAGAAGAACGGTTTCCTGGGTATTGATCTGATGTTGGTTTCGGCCTTCGGGGTTAATATTTGGGGAATTCTTCTCTTGCTAATTTACGGTTAGTGACTAATGAATTGGAATGGTGCGTATGTTGTGTTTGTGTAACATTTGTTTTTAATATACGCGGGTTGTTCGGAAAGGCCGGGTTATACCCATTCTGAATAACCGATTCGACGATAAGTCGAAGATGATGACAGTGGTCGAAGACCTGAAGTCTTCACATCGTTTGGATAATTACTGATGATCCTGATTGAGTTGTACACCCAAGAGGATGGAAATAGTTGGTGGTCGTCTAGACGTACTTGGAGATGGATGAATATGCGAGGAAAGTGCCTCCGGTTTCGTTCAGACCCAGAACGAACTTGTAAATGGATTGTGTCTGACATTGGATTTTATTCTTTGTTGATTGATTTCTATTAAATATACATCTGTTTGGCGGCGGAGAATTTATTCTCTTGCTTAACGCCCTTCTCTGAGACGTACGAGCTCAAAGGTTGTTTATCGATGGACATCAGTCGCATGGCATGAATTGCCTGTGTGGCATGTTGAGTTGCATTGATCAAGGCTTCTGTTGAAAAGCAAAGTCTTGTGGTTGATGATCAAAGCACAGCTTACGGGGCAGCTTTGTGTATAACGTGAATTCGCGAGCCTCACACCTCGGTATGAGTCAAAAACGGTATAGTGACTGCGGGGAGAGCACGACGTTTCTTTCTAGCTTTGGTGGTGTCAGTGACTTACCAGCCCTGACATTTATATACTTTTCACCTATGTGGTTATTGGATGAGGCGCCTCGATTTTAGGTCTGCAAGGACCAGGAAACGTGTGTTCAGGAATACTAATCCTCAAACGTAAGAGAGGACCGGCCCTGAAGATCCAAGGGTTGCCCAGAGTGCGTAGCCCTGGGACATTTGCTAGAGTGTCTCGAAAGCGGAGAGGAGCATGCCCCTTGCCTCGACTCATGATGGAAATCCAATTTCCAATACGTGTATTTCGGTTTTATTTGTAGAGCCTAGTAAGGCGACATGATAGATGGTACCTATGCCGCCTAGGATTGATATTTATGATTGAAATTCGACACTATACACTTATAATAGTATCAAATGATTTGTTTTAAACGTACCAAGCATGTTTGGCTATTATTAGGAAAAACCCTATCTTCCGGCTTGCTTTGCATTGTGTGATGGGACCTGGGCCTTATAATAGCTTCATTTTTCAAAAAAGCATTGCGCTGTTTATTCTATGCACTGGTATTCTTGGGAGGAAACCCGTTCCGTGTTATACGGCGTGGTCCCTTGAATTACTCTCTTTTAAAGTAAAATTTTAAATAACTGTTTTAGTTCTCACACCAGTCACATGACTGACCTGGAGTTTATTGTTTTAACCTAAACTCTAGGTGCCCTTATTTTCGACACGGGCAGCTAGTAGTTTTGGTTTTGAAGATTTATATTCACAGGATCCCGGTTTACAGCCAGAATGATATCCGGAAATCTCTGTATCCGTATATCACCTTCAGTTGTGCTTTGTATTATTTTCCGCTGCTATGTAATTTATTGTAATCTCTGATGTTTATCGAATGTAATTAATTCATTTATATCTGTGTATTCTTGTATCTGATGGAATTGTTGTAATAACAATGAAATGTTCTTCCGTCTGCGTTCATTTGTGTGTTGTTCTCAAAGTATCCGCTCTTTCCTTCACGGGGAAGTTACGGGTTCTTACAGCAGGCCCAATTCTGAGACAGTCCAGAAATCCGCCTTTATAACACGAAAAACGAGATTTAATAAAAAAAAAACCCTAACCCTAATGCGGCTGACGCCTATTGCTTTCGAAGGCCAGAAATCTCCCAAATTCAAACACTAATTTCTCTTAATCCACTATATGAAAATCAACAAACTATATATCAAATCGAAGGGAATTCAGAGAGCTTCGAATCTATACGGTTAAGATCGGGATTTGGTATACGGATTTCGCGAATTCTGGTGAGGAAGATGGCGCGTTCGGGTTCGGATTTCGAGGCAAGGAGGGGGCCGAGTTGGTTGGGTGTCTGGGCGGTGGTGGCTCGTGGTTCGAGCTTCGGAGTGGCGGTGTTCGATCGGCGCCAGGGTGGCCGAGGGTGCGCGCGCAGGGGGGATGACGATGGTGATTGGGTTCGGCCGTTACAGCGAGGGGAAGAAGAAGGTTATATTTTTATATTATTTATTATTTTAATTTTTAATTTATGCAAATTTAAAAATCGATAACTCTTTTATACGAGGGTCGTTTGACGAACCGTAAGATGCGTTGGACTCATCTTTCCGAGATCTTCGCGATGGCGCAGACCCGAGCTGAATCCGAGACAGTCGAATTTTCATCCATATCAGTGTGAGATTTCTATTTTAAATAAAATAATTATTTATTCATTACATCGTGAAATTTATATATTTAATCTATGTATGATTCTTGTTGCTGTTGTATGTATCTATTGAAATGTTGATTGTTTGGTGAATGCGATGAACCTCTGTTTGGAAATACTTGGGTAGTCGAATCATAACTATCATTAGTATCATCATTGTATTATTTATATATTAGAATCATAACTATCATTAGTTAGAATAAAATGAATCGTGAGATTACATTTTTATTGGACTCATCATTGTATTATTTATATATTATTTATATATTAGAATCATAACCTCTATTTTAAATTCTATCCTTTATTTAATCTATGTATTAATTATTTCTATTTTAAATAAATTAATTTATATATTCATTACATCGTGAAATTTATATATTTAATCTATGTATTATTTATCATCATTGCCATACTTGGGTAGTCGAATCATAACTATCATTAGTTAGAATAAAATGAATAATATTTCACCGTGAGATTTGTTAGAAATAAAAAGAACAATTTGCCCTATTAAATTTGCTAGACTTAAAAAGGACATTTTTTTTCTTTTTACCGTCATTTAGTTGAAAATTAAAAAGTACATTTTCATTGTAATTTTATTGGAATTAAAGTTACAATTTTGTTTTGCAATTTTAGATGCAAACAAATATATAAATCAAAAAGATTACATTTTTCAATGTAACAAAAATTGAAATAAAATGATTACATTTTTCAAAGTAATTAAAATTAAAGTAAAATGATTATATTTTCAATATAATTAAAATTGAAATAAAAATAACATTTTGATTAAAACTTAAGTACTGAAATAAAAATAACATTTTGGTTAAAGCATAAGTATTGAAATAAGAGATCACATTTTTGGGCCAAAACTTTATTAGTGAACATTTTTGGTCAAAACTTTATTAGTGAAATGAAAATATCACTTTTATCAAAACTTGATTATTGAATTGAAATTTTCACTATTATCAAAACTTGATTATTGAATTGAAAATATTATTTTTGTCAAAACTTGATTACTGAAATGAATGTAACAATTTTGTTTACATTTTATATGTAAATAAGAAATTATTTTTAGAAGTTACATAGAAATTGGATAGATATTTTATTCATGTTTTTCAACGCAAATAAACATAGAAATTAAAAGTTTGCTTTTCAATTGCACTTTTCAATGCAAATATATCATGAAATAAAATTCATTTTTCTTATTTGCATCTCACAATGCAAACATAACTTGAAAATAAATAGTACATTTTTATTTGTGTTTGACAACACAAATAAAACTAGAAAATAAAACATATATTGAAAATAAAGTTTTGTTCTTTATTTTGTGTTCAAAAATGTAAATATGTTTTGAAAATAAAGTTTGTTCTTCTATTTACATTTAGCAATGCAAATATATATAGTAAATAGAAATTGTTCTTTTATTTGCATTTACCAATGCAAATATATATTGAAACAAATTATTCATTTGCACTCACCAATGCAAATACATACATATATTGAAAATAAAGTTTATTTCTTTGTTTGCATTTTTCAATGCATATATGCATTGAAATTAAGGTTTATTCTTTTATTTGCATTTACCAATGCAAATATTCAATGAAACTAAAGTCTATCTTTTTATCTACATTTACCAATACAAATGTTCACATTTTTACACATTGAATAGAATTTGTTAAAATATAATTTGAAAATAAATTTGGTTCTCTTATTTACATTCACTAATGTAAATATAATTTGAAAACAAAATTATTCTTTGTTTGCATTCATAAATGCAAATACTCTTTTAAATAAAATTTGTTTCTTTTATTTGCATTCATTAATGTAAATACACATTGGGAATGAGTTCCTTTTTACATTCACTCAAATATACTTTTAAATAAAAAGATACATTTGTTAATGGCTTTCCTTGTTGTAAATAAAAAATTAAAATAAAAGTTTCATTTTTTATTTTATTTTGCAATCATATATGCAAACCAAACATCAAAAGATAAGTTACATTTGTGATGTGCATTTTTGATAGGAATAAAACATCGGTTTAAAGTTGTATTTTTATTTGCATTCTTTAATGCAAACAAACCATGAATTGAAAGTTTCATTTTACTTTCAAAATAAAGAGTTACCCTTTTATTCACATTTTTAGGTATAAACAAAGGATAGAATTTAAAAGTTACATTTTAATAACTAAACATTCACATTTTTATCATTAGAGTAAAATAGACAAAAACACTAATTTTGTCTAAATTAAAAGAATGAAACAAAATATAGCACTATAATATTATATTAGAATTGAAATACAAATTAATCACTATTGTAAATTTATATTAGTTAAAACCTATTATTCATTTTTGTTAATTTACATTAGTTAAAAACAACTATTCATTTTAGTCAATTTATACTAGTTAAAACCAATACTTACTTTTGTCAATTCACACTAGTTAAGACCAATTATTTACTTATGTCAATTTACATTTGTTGAAACCAATTATTTGTTTGTCATGGCTATATATTGTGTATTACACTTCCATTCACAAGTTACCCAACTTGTTTATGTGATTGGGACGATAATTTTCACACATCGCCCAAGTGCACAAATTAGTTTATTATTTGTTTGATGGTTGAAACCCCACACGGGTGTTGGGATGAAAATTTACATACACTAATCCCAATATTCAGTTGTATGCTTATCGTTAGATCGACAGGCTAGGATGAGCGTTACTATTTAATTTTAATGCTTACACAGTGGAAATTACACTTTGGATGTAGATGGATGACTTGATGATTGTACTGACACTATCTTATATATGATGTGTGTGAAATCCATATAGTTCAAATTATATGGTAAATGTTTGAGTCGCATTTCGATTCAGGTGTTCTTTTAAATAAGAATATTTTTACATTAGAAATCCTTTTTATATAAAGTATATATTTTCGTAAAATATATTGTTAATCAAGTGTATGTTAAAACAAAGAATATTTGAAAAAGATATAAATCTCCATTTAGAGTCTTTTATATAAAGAATATTTTTATGATTATTTTACAATATGTTTTAAAAAGATTATTAGGATTTGCAATTATATTTTGTGATATGAAATAAATTGAGATGTGAAGTGGATTTATCGTGGATGGTGTTTTAAACGACATTTGTCCTTTAATCCAATTTACATTGAAATTATTATTTGGAATTTATAAATCTATTTTATAGATTTAAAAATGCATTTTCTAAAAACCAAGTTTTCCAATTTAATGTATTAAATAGGAATTAAGTGGAAATTCGATTGGTAATAATCGAAATGGGCTTCTGTAAAAGAAGACCGATATTATAGATGGAATTTAAGAGGATTTGCCGTTATTCCATCTATATTATTAGTCCGATACAGAAATTCATATCGATTATGTATTGATTTGATTTCTGTGAGATTCCATATTGTGGAAATTGATTTATAGGTTTATCGTGAACTGTGTTTAAAGGACACTAGTTCTTTAACCGGCCTAAGAAATGATTTATTCCTTAAAATAAGTGATCTTGTAATAATGATTTTTGATATCAAATCAAAATTGGAGTTTTAATAAATCATTTAAAGAAGATTTAAGATTTTATTTTCAGAGTTTATCTTCGATATAATTAATGAGAATCTTTTAATATGAATATCTTATTAAAAGAATACTCTGAGTTGGAATGTGGCGTAATGTGTGTTTTTCCAATATTTGCTTTTTAATCACAAATTACGCGAGTTATTCAGAAAGACCGGGTTTAACCCATTCTGAATAATCCTCCCGACGATCAAGAGTCGAAGATGAAGACGGTGATTGAAGACCGAAGGTTTTCGCATCGTTGGGATGATGATGACTGGTATCTTGAATTGGGATTGGCCTTCCAAGGCAAGGTATTTGGTAATGATCGTCCAAACGCATTTGGAGATCGACGGAAACATTGTTTCGCTCAGACCCAGCACGGACTTGTAAATGGATTGTGTGTCTGACATTGTATTCCTTACTACTGTATTTGTTGAATGCTACTGATTATATATTTCTGTTTGGTGGTGAAGAATTTATTCTTTACTTATCACCCTTCTCTAAGATGTATGAGCTTAGGGGTTATATATATATTGGTAGATGATCAATGATATGGTAGGGTCTGACAATGTGACATGCTAAGATGCAAATGATCAAGGCTTTGTTGCAAAGCAGGCCTTGTGGTTGATGATCAAAGCACAGTCTCTTTAGGCATAACTTTGTGTATATCGTGACTTCGCGAGCCTCACACACCGGTTGAGTCTAAAACGGGAGAAGGGAACGCAGGGAGTGCACACGTTTCTTTCTAGCTAGAAGTGGTGTTGGGCTTTAACACGGCCCGACATTTGCTTATGTGGTTGATGGAATTTTTGCGAGGTCTCGGTTTATTCTTATCGGTCGCCCTCGGCTGATTTGTAGGTCCAATGGGATCGGGGAGCGTATGTTCAGGCATAACTAATCCACTAAAGTATTTGTGGACCGGCCCTGCTGTATCCAAGGGTTCGCCAGCGTCCGAATCCTGAGGCATTGCTAGAGTGTCTCGAATCGCCCAGGAGCTCCTCCCTAGCCTTGACTCGTGATGGAAACCCAATTTCCAATACGCCCTTGCGGTTTAGATTGTATAACTAGTATGGCGACATAGTAGATGGTAGCTATGCCGTCTAGGATTGATATTATATTTGAAATGTTTTAAATATATACATATATACACACAATAATATCGTATTTTACGTATTAAGCATCTTTTGACCATTATAAGGTAAAACCCTATCCTTTGGTGTGCGTTGCATTGTATGATGGGACCTGGGTCTTATAATGGTTTCATTTTTCTAAAAAGCATTGCGTTTTTTGGCGATTTACTTTATTTATGCACTGGCAATCCAAATGGAGTAAACCCGTTCCACGTTAGCGGCGTGGTCCTGTGATTACCCTACTTATTAGATAAATTTTGGTTAAGAATTCTCACACCAGTCCCACGACTGACCTGTAGTTTGTTTCACTTTGCAAACTCGGGTGCCCTCTTTCCACATGGGCAGTCGAGTAGCTTTTTGCAGATATAGTTAAGCAGGATCCTGGATTGAAGCTTGAAGCTGGGTTGTAATAACCCGGAAATCCGAGGCAATTAAAAATTTTTATTTTGGCAATTTTAGCGAATTTTGTTTATTTAAAATGAATTATTTTAAATAATAACGACGAGAAATTCATTTTGAATAGAATTCGAACGTATATATTATATAGATCGTCGTTAGAATATAAATATTTATTTTAAATTATAAAAGGAATTGAAAACGGCGCGGTAGTTCGATAATTCGATTTCAAAATTCAAATGAATGTACCGGGTGCAAAATAAATCGAATTTCAATGAAACCAAAAATATTAGAATCTAATTAAGAATATCTTTCCAACGAATCCAAAAAGTCAAGATTTCATAGCGGGGATCAAAAGTTATGCCCAGTTGAAAATTCTGAATAGTCGTTATGGAATTCAAGCCCTTAAAAATGCGAATTTTGAAAACGACCTCGGATTTCGACGAAACCACTTTTGTTGGATCCGTGATGTCTATTTATTGCTAGATTCCAATTTTCATAATTTTTCAAATCAATATGTGAGCTTGGCAGAGGAAAACGCGTTTGACCAGTTTCAGTTGAATTTAATCGACTGGAAAATGGCCATTTTTCAAATGGTTTCAGAATTTGACGAAATTAGTTTTGTTAGGACCG
>JASFAX010007323.1:17500-20000 GCA_030737875.1 Allium sativum
AACAAAAATATTTTTAAAAATATTTTTAAAAAATTTGGGGAGGGCACTTCCATCGAAAACATTTTCAAAAAAATTTTTTTTTAAATTTTTTTTTTTTTAAATATTTAAAAATTAATATTTTTAAATATTTAAAAAAAAAAAAAATATTTCTCCGAAAAATCCACACAAAAAAAATTTGTTGATCGACCAATGTTTCAGCTTGCGTTTTGCCTGATCCATTTTGGTCGATCCTTCCCCTTCCTCCTCCTCCTCACCCTCCCCCCCCAATATAGGAATATATGGAATTTAGCCTAATATGACCCCGGTAGTCCAAAGTGTCTCTGCTACGTAGGTAAATCCGACCACATTTTTTTTTGTGGTTTTACCATGTAGTCACTGGGTTTTTGAGTGATCCGCATGTGTTTTCCGAATCTGGCACTTTGCCAAGTGCCAAATCTGGTACTTTGGCAAATCTGGTACTTTGCCAAATCCAAGGCGTGCCAAGCCCGATGCGCACACGTGAAAATTCAATGTTTCACCGTGTTTTTCAGCCTGGTACTTTGGCAAACCTGGTACTTTGCCAAGTGCCAAATCTGGTACTTTGCCAAATCCAAGCTGTGCCAAGCCCGATGCGCACACGTGAAAATCTAACGTTTCACCGTGTTTTTCACCATTTTTTGAGTGCCAAATCTGGTACTTTGGCAAATGTGGTACTTTGCCAAATCCAAGGCGTGCGGAGCCCGATTAGCACACGCGAAAATTCGATGTTTCACCGTGTTTTTTAGCCTGGTACTTTGGCAAACCTGGTACTTTGCCAAATGGCAAATCTGGTACTTTGCCAAATCCAAGGCGTGCCAAGCCCGATTAGCACACGTGAAAATTCAATGTTTCACCGTGTTTTTCAGCTTGGTACTTTGGCAAACCTGGTACTTTGCCAAGTGCCAAATCTGGTACTTTGCCAAATCCAAGGCGTGCGGAGCCCGATTAGCACACGTGAAAATCCAATGTTTCACCGTGTTTTTAAGCCCTTTTTGAGTGCCAAAATCTGGTACTTTGGCAAATCTGGTACTTTGGCAAATCTGGTACTTTGCCAAATCCAAGGCGTGCCAAGCCCGATGCGCACACGTGAAAATTCGATGTTTCACCGTGTTTTTTAGCCTGGTACTTTGGCAAACCTGGTACTTTGCCAAGTGCCAAATCTGGTACTTTGCCAAGTGCCAAATCGTGCGGAGCCCGATTAGCACACGTGAAAATTCAATGTTTCACCGTGTTTTTCAGCCTGGTACTTTGGCAAACCTGGTACTTTGCCAAGTGCCAAATCTGGTACTTTGCCAAATCCAAGGCGAGCGGAGCCCGATTAGCACACGTGAAAATTCAATGTTTCACCGTGTTTTTAAGCCCTTTTTGAGTGCCAAATCTGGTACTTTGCAAAGTGCCAAATCTGGTACTTTGCCAAACCCGGTACTTTGCCAAAACCAAGCCGTGCCGAGCCCGATGCGCACACGTGAAAATCCAATGTTTTACCATGTTTTTCAGTCTTTTTTGAGTGCCAAAATCTGGTACTTTGGAAATTTGGTACTTTGCCAAATCCAAGGCGTGCCGAGCCCGATTAGCACACGCGAAAATTCGATGTTTCACCGTGTTTTTCAGCCTGGTACTTTGGCAAACCTGGTACTTTGCCAAGTGCCAAATCTGGTACTTTGCCAAATCCAAGGCGTGCCAAGCCCGATGAGCACACGTAAAAATTCAATGTTTCACCATGTTTTTAAGCCTTTTTTGAGTGCCAAATCTGGTACTTTGCAAAGTGTCGAATCTGGTACTTTGCCAAACCTGGTACTTTGCCAAAACCAAGCCGTGCCGAGCCCGATTAGCACACGTGAAAATCCAATGTTTCACCGTGTTTTTCTCTATTTTTTGAGTGCCAAATCTGGTACTTTGGCAAATTTGGTACTTTGCCAAATCCAAGGCGTGCCGAGCCCGATGAGCACACGTAAAAATTCGATGTTTCACCGTGTTTTTCAGCCTGGTACTTTGCCAAGTGCCAAACCTGGTACTTTGCCAAATCCAAGGCGTGCCAAGCCCGATGAGCACACGTAAAAATTCAATGTTTCACCATGTTTTTAAGCCTTTTTTGAGTGCCAAATCTGGTACTTTGCAAAGTGCCGAATCTGGTACTTTGCCAAACCTGGTACTTTGCCAAAACGAAGCCGTGCCGAGCCCGATGCGCACACGTGAAAATCCAATGTTTCACTGTGTTTTTCACTATTTTTTGAGTGCCAAATCTGGTACTCTGACAAATCCAAGGCGTGCCAAGCCCGATGCGCACACGTCGAAATCCAATGTTTCACCGTGTTTTTCAGCCTCGTACTTTGGCAAACCTGGTACTTTGTCAAGTGCTAAATCTGGTAATTCGCCAAATCCAAGTCGTGCCAAGCCCGATGAGCACACGTGAAAATCCAATGTTTCACCGTGTTTTCAAGCCTTTTTTGAGTGCCAAACCTGGTACTTTGCCAAATCTTGT